>JAHHUM010000170.1:69683-135242 GCA_036173005.1 Crenichthys baileyi | reverse complement strand
TGAACCTCTTTGGCACTCTCACTACCTCACACCTCACCATGGTGTCACTGCCCTTGAACATGTAATTCACCAACCTCCCACACTTCTCTGCCTCTACTTCACTTCCGCTCTTTGTATCTTCTCCTCTGTTCTCAGTAGATCCATAAAGACAGTGCGACCTTTTTTAGGGTTCTTCAGAACTCCCAAAGCCACATTACATCTGTAGAGCTTTTCTTGGGAGCTTGCCTTTAGTTTTCTAAGCATAACCCTGTAGTTTGGACATTGTAGCTGAAGTAGCTCAGTGTGACTTTACTGAAAAGCTTGCCTCTGGTGAAACTGTTCTGGAAGTTCTCACCAGTTTTAGCCCCCTGGAGATTCTGCAAATCAGTCACCAGGTCTATGGGCTCCATAAGGCCAGCTGACATGGTGACTGCTGGGGCTCCTGTTTTACCACTTGGTTTTCAATTTGGTGAGTAAAATGCTGGGAAGTAGTTCTTTTCCCAACAACAAGTGGACCAAACCAGTCCAAATATCCCAGTGCTTTTAGGATTATCCTCCTGTAGCAGGAACATTTAGAGGACCCAATTTCACAATGTTCTAAAGACTGTTAGTCCACAAAGAAGAGTCCTGTCATGACTTTCTGCTCCACAAGCTTTGGATTGGGTAAATATTTGCTAACTGTAGCACCTTTAGCATCCGCTGTGCATGCAGCACCGACGGTGGCTGAGCAGATCATCTTTAGGAGAGTTTTTAGGAGGTGTGAAAAGTACACAAACACAACCGTGACCAATCCAAAAGCTGCTTTCCTGCAGACAGCATGCCGTGCAGAGAAACAGTGGATGAAGGAATGTATGAACTCCCCCTTCCAACTCTCCCTGGTGTTTTTATAAGAATATATTGAGGTTTTGCTAAATTTCGTAAAGTTCGTATATCACAAAGCATTTTGGATTTGTGTCAGATGAAAAGGGGAGCTGCCTTCAGAGATGTTTGCATCCTCTACGGTTTTTCCTTTTTTAAAACACGGAGGCAGATGCATGACGTGGTGTTTTGCATGCAAATCTCCATGCAGGACCTCCTGGTGCCTGTGGTTTCTGGTAGTTTTCTTGGTAGTGAGTAATATGAGGTAATAATGACGTTTACAGTGATGAGGCTGCTCTACTCTCCAGCATGTTCACATGTAAATGAAACGATGTGAATAGATTTAAAAGCACAAACTGAGTATCTTTGGAGAAATCTTTAGATTATGGTGATTTTGACCTCTCTGTGCCGTTGACACCTGTCCTTCCTGATGTCTTCGTTTACAGCAAGTCCAGCTTTGGACAGTTTATCATACAAATCTGTGCTTAAAAACCTTTCTGTTGTGACATTGTTCTACATTTTTAATTAACAAATGTCTTTGTGACAAACTGCTCAGTTTCAAAGGCCACGATCAACCATCATTAGTCCATCAACTAATAAACTTTGGATTTCAGTCACATTTATCCGCCTGCTCTGGTGGGATGTTCAGGTGTCCTCAGGAAGGATGGGAGTAGATTAATCAGCCAACTGAAACACACTTTGCTCCAACCCTCCTGATTCAAATGAATAAATAGCAGATATTATTCAAGCTTGAGGCCATGGTACTCAACCGGAAAAGGGTAGCTGGTCCTCTTCAGGTTGGAGGGGAGTTCCTGCCTCAAGTGGAGGAGTTCAAGTATCTCGGGGTCTTGTTCACGAGTGAGGGAAGAATGGAGTGGGAGATCGACAGACGGATCGGGGCGGCTGCCGCAGTAATGGGGGCCTGTGCCCGGTCCGTTGTGGTGAAAGAGAGGCTGAGCCGAAAAGCGAAGCTCTCGATTTACCGGTCGGTCTACGTTCCTACCTCACCTATGGCCATGAACTTTGGGTCATGACCGAAAAAACGAGATCCCGGATACAAGCGGCTGAAATGAGCTTCCTCCGTAGGGTGGCCGGGCACTCCCTTAGAGATAGGGTGAGGAGCTCGGCCCATCGGGAGGGGCTCGGAGTAGAGCCGCTGCTCCTCCACATCGAGAGGAGCCAGTTGAGGTGGCCTCGGGCATCTAATACCGGATGCCTCCGGACGCCTTCCTCGGGAGGTGTTCCAGGCACGTCCCACGGGGGAGGCCCAGGGGACGGCCCAGGACACGCTGGAGGGACTATGTCTCTCGGCTGGCCTGGGAACGCCTTGGGCTCCCCCCGGAGGAGCTGGAGGAGGTGTCTGGGGAGAGGGACGTCTGGGTGTCTCTGCTGAGTCTGCTGCCCCCGCGACCCGGTTCCGGATAAGCGGAAGACAATGAGTACGAGTACGAGTATTATTCAAGCTCTGCAGAGGTTGAATCGTTTTCCACGAACTTGTTGGAGCAGAGAAACATCTGCAGCCTTCAAGCTAAACTTGGACAGGAAGTAATGATATCCTTTTTTTTTGCCACAGCTACCACATCATCTTCCTCTGACTGACAGTCTATTAAAAGTATTCACCCTCTTGGATGTTTTCCTCTTTGTTGATGTGAGAAATGACATAATACTCAGCATAATTTGGCTTTTTGTACAGAAAAAGCTTAATTCATTTCAAAGAAAAATCGCTTAGACTTGGTGTTTGTCAGGTGACTGTAGTATAAAACACCTGCATAGAGTCTGGGAGGTCCAATCTGAGGTTCATCAAGATTCCTATACTGATCATCTTGTGGAGGTGAATTAAATCCATCAGTGGTCACAGAAGAAGAATCTGTCCAAATCTGCCTGGAGCTGGCTGTCTTCAAACTGGGTGACAGGAAGGAGATGAAATATGGTGAAGAAAGCCACCAGGACCCTATGACCACATTGAAGGAGTTAGTGACTCAGATGGGAGAAACTGTACATACTGAACTGTTGCCTGGGTTATTCAGCTGTATGAAGGCTCATTTCTCACCTGGAATTCATCTGTAGGTGCGTAGGAAACTCCAAGGTCCATTGGAAGAAAATTCTTTGAGACCAAAATTGAACTTTTTGGCCACCACAAACACACCATCTCTCCACTGTGAGGCATGGTGGTGGCAGAGTCATGCTCTGGGAATGCTTCAGGCCCTGACAAAAGCCAGGCAAGTATCAATCAAATCCTGGAGGATAATCTGAACCCGAGAACTTTGACTTGGGATAAGATTTATCTTCCAGAATAAATTGCTCAGAAACAGTTAAAAGACAAGATTTTTTGGCCAAGTCAAAGCCCAGATCTCAATCTGATCGAGAATTTGTGGCTGAATATAAGAGCTTTTCAGACCTGATCCCTGAGCAACCTGACAGAGCTGGAGCTGTTTCAGGAGGAAAGCTTGTAGAAGTCTTTATTTTTTAACGCAGGTTCTCTTCAACTGTGAGTGGCGGAATCTAAACAAAAATCCAGAAAAATCACATTGTGTGATTTTTTTTTTTTTTTTTTACCGTGTCCTGTCCGGCAGAGTAGCGCTCAGAATTGTTGTCTGAGTGCCAAGAAATTGCCCAACAGATTTACTTTCACAAGCGGAGCATCACAGCTATTGCTTTAAGGCTCTGCTTGATATTTATAAAAGAAACTTTATTATAAACTTCTTTGGGAATATTTAAATTGTTACGGACACGGAGACTGAAATGAAAAGGAAAACAGAAGCTTGACAAAGAGAGAGATGGGGCAAAAGGGAAGAAGGGGAAAAAGGAGGAGAGAAAGAAGGATGAATAGAATAAAAGATTACACCCTGCTTGCTTATACACAAAATAACACACGGTATTTATGAATGTAAAATGTACTTAGTGAGAAGTGCAGCCCAATATAGATCATCTGTGTATCTATCAACACCTGTGTGGATGCGCTTTGTATACAAGGTTTCTCCACAGAAATATGCAATAGTGAGTGTGAGGACCCACTGACCTGCCCCGTGGTCCCTGGGCGGACACTGAGGAGATCCGAGCAACAGACATCCAAAGGCCCCCCAAAGCACAGGAAGTACCGCAACCCCCCCAGAGAAGAGCAGTGGAGAGTCCCAGGGGAGCCATCCAGCAGCGACAGTGCAGAAGCCTCAGGGAACCGCAGCGACGAGCCCACAGGCCCCGCCGGCAGCCGTCCACTCCCGAGCAGATCCAGCCATGGACCCAGAGACCCAAGACCCCGGGACACGCCACCCCCAAGACAGAGGCCCGACAGAGCCCAGGGTTCCAGCCCCGGCAGGCAGCCACCGGGAGTGAGCCAGCACACACCAAAGCATCCAGCTCCGGACACCGAGAACCACAAGTACACCAGCGGGCAGAGACTCCAACCACCGGCAGGCAGGGTGGCGGGGAGGAAATAGGCCCCCCATAATATGGGGGGGCCTAAGCTGATCCAGGAGAGGGAGCAGTCCAAGACCCAACCTGTCACAAAAAAAAACAGGCACTCACAGTCACAGTCACCCACTCCCATCCTCATCCACACACATAAAATCACTCGCTCCCAACGTAAAGACAAACAACAATGGACGTCCTACACTCACTCACACTCCCCATGCATACTCTATACTCCAAGGTCCGTGCGCCGGCAGCCCCTAGGGGCAACCAACCCCCGGACCAAAGAGGTGGTCCCCTTCCCTCCCGGGGCAGAGGCAGGCAGACAGGCCCAGACCTGGCGGCCCTCCGGGCCCGGGCCCCCGCCCAGAACCCAGTCCCCACCAAACCCCCCATCCACCTTGGGAGGGGGCTATGTACAAAAGAGGGGTCCACATGGCCCAAACCAGCCCGCCAACCAGAGCCGCCCCAGGACGGAGCATTTTCCCGACACCCCCAACGAGCTCCGAATCCCGACCCCATGAGTCTCCCACCCCAGTGAACCCCAACATGGAACCTCGCACACAGGGCCACCCCCAACAGGGACACGATATCGAA
Organism: Crenichthys baileyi; assembly: GCA_036173005.1. NCBI lineage: Eukaryota > Metazoa > Chordata > Actinopteri > Cyprinodontiformes > Goodeidae > Crenichthys > Crenichthys baileyi. The sequence goes on along the minus strand of JAHHUM010000170.1, from coordinate 130,400 downwards.
CACGTCCCCAAACCCAAACGCCAGAATCCCCCCCCCCCCCCCTCCCCCAAAGGGGGCACACCCCCACAGGTGAACTCTATAGCCGAGAGGCCGATGAGGTCACACCCACCCAGCGCAAGCTCTACATACAGCCACGCTCTGAGCACCCCCGCCGCACCCCGCTCCCCCACCACACAGTGCGCCGCAACAGCAAGGCAAGGGCCCCGCGCAACACCACCCCCGCCCACTGGCGCAACAGGGCAGACCCCGCCGAGCACCGCACCCCAACAGCACCCCCGACCCCGCAGCATGACGGGACAGACTCACCCACCCGATCCCCGGGGTCAGTGTCCCCACCATGCCCCCACAGTGCCCCACTCAGCCACAAAAAAAAAAAAACACTACTTTCCTGCCGGCGACCCCACATCCCAGAAGTGGATACAACCCCTCCACCCCACCGGCTGCAGCCCCTTCACGACACCCCCCACCCACTGCCCCGATCCCCCCCTCACACATGACAGCCAGCAGAGCCCACCCCACCAAAGCCTGCCCAATCCCCCCAACGGGCGCCAGCAGCCCCAGTCCCCACCAGTCCACGAGAAGGATACATGCACTAGCCGGGTACCTGGGCCATGCAGGCCAACCGCTCCAAGTCAAGCACAGCCCACCAGCCGCCCCGGTGCAGTCACAAGACGCACTCCGCCGCCCCACCCACCCGACTGGCAACTGCAGCCCGGCGCCCAACCATGGGCCAGAACCACAGAAGCAGTGGAAGAAGGCCACGGCCGCACCAGTTTCCGGGCACCCTGCCAACCCCACCCCCAAACCCCGGGAGTGCCCCAGCCCGCTGGCCACCCGCACCTCCGCATGGCGCGCTACGGCCCACCAAGTAGTCCCGGCCCGGAGCCCCTCCATTGGAGCGGGCCACATCCCAATCAATGCCCGGCTAAGTCCCCCCTACGGGCCGGCACCCCCCCCAGCCGGCAGACCAGGCCCAAAGCCAGGGGCTGAGATCCAAGGGAACCCAAGCATCCCCAGAGAGAGAGCCGAAACGCCAGCCCCCAGCACCAGACAGTCCCCAAGACCTGACCCCCAAACCCAGCCAGACCCCGACTAGAGGGGCCCACTCCCTCTCCCGGCCTCCGACCACAGATGGGAAATAGCAAACGGGGGTGTGAAAAGACCCCAAGCCTGCCTCCGCCAGCTCAAATGTGGTGTTGATGCATGTTGTTGTAGTGTGCGTTTAAAAAGAACGGTGGGGAAGAGGGTCTGCCACCGCCCCCCCCGCACTCTGAACCCTCAATGTCTAAATGCAATTAAACCCTTAGAGGTGAGCGCAGGCACCAGAGGTTAGGCTACGAGGATATCCTCCCTCTTGATGCCATGGAGTGCGGCCACCCCCAAGGCCCTACATGTGAATGTCGTGAAAATGTTATAAGTGAGAGTGTCTAATTTATACAGTAAAATTGGGGCACAGGCTCCCATGGGACCGCAGAGATGGAAAACCCTTGTGGCACTCCAATGGCGCACCTGCACCCCAAGGCCCTCCCATGAGTGGTAATGTGATGGAGCTGGCGGAGGGAGGTGTCCGGGATGGGGAGGGAAGGACTGGGGGGGGAAAATGCTCTCCCAGGGGGCAGCTCCCCCGCTGACCCCAATAGGCACCCCCGTTTGCCAAGTTCCCAACAAAGGACGGAGGCATAGGCGCATCCACCGGGCAAAAGACTAGGGACAGGTTACAGGCCCCGAGAACCAACTGAAAACCGGGATCAACGTCCCCAGCCATCCCCCCCGGAACCACCCAGACCCTCAGACCCCGATCCCCAGCCCTGTTACCCAGTCCGCCGCCCGAAGTAGCCACCGACCTCCAACAGAAAGGAGCCAGCCAGAAGTGCCCAAGCGGCCAAGAGTGCGGCCCCCCTCCAAACAAAAGGAGCAGGCAGCCGGCCCAGCGCAACCAGAATACGCCACACAAAAGAGGGCACATGAACCAGCAAAGCCTAGCCACCCCCGAACCCAAGGGGCACAGCCAACAGAGCGCCCCCGTCCCCGATGCCGGGACCAGACCACAGCCACAACCAGGCAAGCAGGGCAACAACAAACACATCCCACTCCAACACCGCGGCCGCCACCAAAACCCCGCCCGATCCAAAACAGCAGCCCCACCCAAAAGCAAGCTCCAGGCCAGGATAGGTACATGCACTCCCCCCCCCATAGTCAGGCGAACCGAGACCACCGGGCCAGCCGGGCAGTCAAGCAGACCCCACTACCATGCCCAAGGGAAAGACACCGGCCCAGCAAGCCGAAGGGTGCCACAGCGCACGCAGCAAGGAGGCCACACCCCCATCCAGAGACGCAGACCCAACAACATCCAGGTCAGCCAAGCAGAAACAATAGAGCCGAGCCGGACCGCAGATCCCCCTAAGCCAGCGCCACAGCATCACCACACATCCTTCTGTGCAGTCATAGGGGCATGGCGAAGACCGCTAACCCCGAGCACACAGAACCCACCAGGAACCATCCAGCAAACGGCAAACCCCACCCCAGTACGAGGCCCAGAAGCCCGACGCAAGCGCAGAGCCCAGCGACGCCCGCCTGCCGCACCCACGCCTGGAGGTCAGAGCCGCCACGCACAGGACCACCGCCCCAACACCACAGCACGCAATACAGCGGAGGACGGAATGCAGCAAAGAGCACCCAGAGCAAAAGCTGCACACAAAACTCACACTGCGCAAGGCACCCCCACCAGCCCCCCCAAAAAAAAAGCCCCCTGTGAAAGCGCACCCCCACGAAAAGAAGATCCGCAGCATCCTGGTCCCAGAACATGCCCGACACCCATACCCCTGCCAGAAGCAGCCCCGCAAGGAGGCCCACCCCGAGGCCCACAAAAGGCAAGAGAGCCCACAGAGCCAAAACCAAAACCCATCCGGAAGCCAAGACCGGTCCACCCCGAGACCAACCCCGGCCCACTCGCTCACCTGAACCATGCAGACCCCTCCGAACCCCCTCCCCCAGACAGAAAAGGGACCAGCATCAGTAACCGGAACCAAGACAAAGAACCAGAAATCGAGCCGGAACCACCCAGGACCAAACAACGCCGACACCCATCCAAGGCCAACCACCCATCCCCACCCCAGAAGGAAACCTACACCCACCCCAACATTCAAACAACTCCCAGAGCACGTAAGACGCTGGACACCCAGGTTGAACCCGCCCCACCCCCTCCCGCAGATCCTCCGCCCCGCCAGCAGAATGTGCTCATTGAAGGAAAGAGCACCTGCCATGAGATGGGACCTACCCGCCAGTTTCGGAGGCCCTTATACCCGCCGATGCACCAAAGGCCCCCAACCCAGGGCCGGGCGCCCGGGTATGCACCAGCCCAAAACCCCGGCGACATACCCGCCAGGACCCAAAACCCCCAAGGCCCAGCCAGACCCCTGCCCAGGGGGCGATACGCCCCGGGAACCCCGAGCCCCCAAGCCCACCCCAGACCCACCCAGGAGGAGCACGACCGCCAGTGATTTTTAAGTAATTAATTTGCATTTTTTTGCATGACCTCAGTATCTGATCACCTAACAACCAGTAAGAATCCCAGCTCTCTCAGGCCTGTTGGTTCTTCTTTATGAAGCTTTCCTGTTCTTCACTCATTACCTGGATTAACTGTCATATTGGGAGTTAATTTCCTGACCCACATGCAGAACCACTCAGACAAGGAAACAAAGAAAGTTTTACCAAGGTTTATTTTCCTTTTAACTCATGTTCGGGACGCAGGAACTAACGGCAGGGACTGGCAACTTCTGCAGAGGAGAGGCTCAGTTTGACGAATACTTTTATGAAAATTGAATAAAGATGCAGAGAGGAGAAGAAGGTGCTTACGTTTCAGGGTGTGGGGAATAGTTCTGAGGGGCTTTTACTGTTCCGGTGTTTTCCAGGTGGTGATTGGTTCTTTAAGATCCGTGGGAACTCTGCTGGTATATCGGAGAGCGGGCAGGCAGTTGTTCACAGTGGCTAGGTTCTGCGGGTAACGACTTGAGGAAGGTTTTTCCAGAAGCGAGGCGATCTTCAGAGAGCTCCAGGTTAATCCAGATGGTGGATCGGCTCGGGAACCTGGGAGTGACAGCAACAGAAACAGGCTTAGGCTGGTTAACTTGAAGTTTAGCAAAGTTAGGGTCGTAAACATCGACTAGGAGCTCGTAAGGCTCGAGGTTACCAACTACGTGAACCATCAGGCAGGGAATGTTTGTCCAGCAGCTCCTTTTAAACGGTGCAGCCGAAGATTGCTTGCAGGTGCGCAGCGATCAGCTGTGCGCCACGCCCACAGCAGAGCTCCTAATGAATGGCAGGGAGGCTCCCACCACACAGGATCACACACACAACCGTAACATTAACTGCACTTGTTTGAACTCATTATCTGTGTAAAAGACACCTGTCCACACACTCAATCAAATTCCAACCTCTCCACAATGGCCAAGACCAGAGAGCTGTGGAAAGACATCAGGGATAAAACAGTAGACCTGCACAAGGCTGGGATGGCTTAAAATCCTGCAGCGCACGCAAGGTCCCCCTGCTCAAGCCAGCGCATGTCCAGGCCCATCTGAAGTTCAGTAATGACCATCCTGATGATCCAGAGGAGGAATGGGAGAAGGTCAGTGGCTGCAGTGTGTGCAAACCTTGCCAAGAACTACAGGAAACGTCTGATATCTGGAATTGCAAACAAAGGTTTCTGCACCAAATATTTAAGTTTTGTTTTTGTGATGTATCAAATACTGATGTCATGCGATAAAATGCTAATGAATTACGTGAAAATCACACAATGTGATTTCCTGGATTTTTGTTTTAGATTCTGTCACTCATAGTTGAAGACTAGCTATGACAAAAATTAAAGAATTCAACAAGCTTTGATGGTGGGAAAACCTGCAAAATTGGCAGTGTATCAAATACCTGTTTTCCCAACTGTACATCACCATATTGACCTGAAAGGGTGAACATTTACAATCTTATATATGTTTTTGTAAATACTAGTAAAAATTTTTTCAACCATAATTTCTCACATAAAAGCAATACAAGGTTGAGACATCCAGGGGGTGTGAATACTTCCTACAGGCATGGTAATCTGGAGGAGAGCTTTTTAAACTACTGAGTCAGGGTCAGAGGTGTGCTAAATTTAAAATCTCTGGTTTTTCTTTCAAAGATTTGCTCATATGCATGATGAATATTTTTCCAACACTCATCTGCAGCACTAAAACTGCTGATGTTCGACTTTTGTTGTTCATTAATGATTTTCTTTGGTCATTTTGGGCATTTTTGTTCCATCGCTAAAATCAAAGATGGAGGACAGGTGTTGAGTTACATGATTTTGTGTTAACATGCAGTATTGTGTTCAAAACAATGACAAAATGACTTATGATAATAAAAGGTTTATCAGTAACCTCCGAGTGCGTATGTTTTGTTACAGGGTGTTGAGAATGGATGTATGCAGAAGAATGTAAAACTTTACTCAGGATATTTGTGGATAAACCAAAGTTTTTCTTCTGGGAAAAACTGAAGATCTTCAGGAACTTAAAGGTTACCTATTATACATACGTTTAAACATTTGGGATAGGTCTATGGACTATACAAAACATGTTAATTATATTTTTTGCCCAAAATCATTGACATTTCACCTCTTCAGTTCCCCCTTTTTTGAGCTCCTTTCAGAATGAGCTGTTTTAGGGCTCTGTCACTTTTATGCAAATTAGCTGAATCTGGCCACGCCCCACCCTTTCTTGGTTCTTGTGAAATCGAAACTTATAAGACACAATAAGTACTTACATTTCTGTCATCTGCAGATTTTCCACCAACAGCAGGGACTGAATTTTTCTTCAGTGTTTCTGTAAATCCTGACGTGTTCTGATGTGAATTCTCAAAGCAGTCCGTGGTGAAGTGATTTATGTAAACTAAGTATGTTTTCGGCAATGTGGCTGGAACATTGCCCTCAAAAATTAAAATGAAGCCACGAATCTCTGTTATCCGACAATAGAACATCTGGCTTTGAGGGCAGCCATTGTAAAGTGCCTGTAAGGTAAAACCAGCCGGCGAGACGTGATCCTCTCCAGGAAACCAGGTGGGTGGAGCTCCACTTCAGTTGCTTGTTGCTAGGTACCAGTTTAATTGTGATGTCACAATTACACAGCTTTTGAAACCACACATTTTTTAGAAACAATAAAACATTTATATCCAAAAAATGCCTGAATAGGTTTTTTTTGCGTTTGGACTGTTTGTAGAAGCATTAGAGACTCAAATGGAAGAATAAAAACAAAGTGAATTATGCATAATAGGTCCCCTTTAAATTTGACACAAAGGTTCACAAAATCTCAATGCTTGTAATTTGCTTTGAGATGTTTCATGGGGCATGAAACCCCACCAGAGAGCCTTTGCATCCATAATCTGCAGCTCCACTCTGGGTCTGCTGCTGCATGTTGTTTGCTCTCTAACCCTGTAATGACGGATCTTTTCCAACTGCCCACAACATCCTCAGTGTGGTCTCCAAACAGCAGCAGCACGGTTTAAAGCACTCGGCTGTTTGTTCGGAGGCATGATCGCTTCAGCAGGAGAAGGAGGACACGGATGAAAGGAGGTCATTTGTTGTGTCAACAGAACAAAGAGTGAGCAGATAACCCAACTCAACATAATGCTGCTACAACAGAAGCTCAGCATGGAGGTCCAGACCTACAGGAGTCAAACAGGAACACACAGGCAGAGGGATTCCTGCAGCTTCCAGTCCAAAACATTCACAAGAAGGCACAGAGTTAAAGCTTCTAACATCGGAAGGACCAGTAATAACAGACCAGAGGAAACACCTGCTGTTTGAACACAGTTTTACCTGAGCAGACATTATTACAACCAAACGATTAACAGATAAAACCAAAGTCGTAATAACTAAATTCATTTGCTTTATCCATACAAACCAATGAAAACACACAAACAGCATCACTGTGGTAAGAATTTAATTCAAGAAACTACGGTCAGACATCCAGGAGGTGGGGCTTATGGCGGCAGATTAACCAATTCCATTCCCGGTTTTCCTTCAGCTATTCCAGCTCCAGGTTTTCTAACACACGTCTCTATTCTATTTGTGGGTTAATCTGAGAGTTTGGTTGGATAAATGAGTGAAACATTGTTTCTAAACCCCATGTAAAATAACCCCGCCCCCAGATAAATGCCACCAAAGTGGGCGGTACCAAGAGACACTGATAGGCCTGGTCAAGTGTGAGGATGAGCGGCGGGGGTTAAGCGGGGGTGTGGTCAGAAGGGAAAGCGGCAGCTAGCTTCATTTGACATGTTGATACATGGAGAGTGAGCAGAGCGAAGCTGGTAGTTTCGCCACAGAGAAATCTTTTCAGGTTGAGGATTCTCCCCCACCCCGCCGATGCCAGCGATATAGAGGCAGAGGAGGAACAATTCAACTCGCTACTGGGGCGTGTCTGAGTGAGGCGGTTTTATAACCAAACGCAGGGATGTGACATAAGCATTTACCAAGCTGTACCTTTTGAACCAATGGAAAAATTCACCCACAGTAACCACCATTCAACCCATTGAGGGCAGCACTAAGACGGTTTTGGACACACATTTCAGAATTAAACAAGTTTACATGAAATTGAAAACAATAGCACAGTAACATAAAGATAGCACCCTGAAGGCCCAGTTTATACAGTTTTCAATAACTGAATAATTAACTGTTTTATCATCATAAAGATTAAGACTAACACAAACCAGGACCCAAACAGAGCCCTGAGGAGCCTCATTTTTAACAAAGTACAGACGATGTGAAAACATGAATGTGAGTTTAACAGCTGACATCCTTCACACTCAACCAAACTTTTTGGACTTCTTTCTCCATGGTGGAGTGACTCAGTAAACGGCCCATGCTGGTGTTCATTCACGCTGCCTAATTAAAACGGGTTCAACAGGTCTGTAATTGCCTCAGCTGATGAGTGCAGTCGATGTTTCAGCTCTGATGAGGAGGTCAATGAAGAGCAGCCAATCAGAAGCAGCTGCCTTCTGTAAAAACAGGAACGTTCGGCTGAAAGTGGTAACTTCTGGGTGTCTAAATCTGTGGTGGTTTGTTTCCATGGAGATGACCCCTTTTTGAATGTGGAAATCTGTTTTTATTATGTCCAGATGTTAGAGAGAAAAAAACATAAAACTATGCTGTGAGACTCTAGAAGGTCAAAAGGTGCTGTTCATCCTCCTGACATCAAAGTCAGTATAAATCTATCATGTTTTTTAAATTTTCCTTGTCTTTGTCTCCAACTCAGAACCTGTGTCCCTGAACTTCTTTGTTCTGTTGGAAGACATGAAAAGTTTTTGAAACTTAAATTTAAATCAGTTATGACGTTGGAGGCTGTGGTGGCTGGGGCTTGGTAGCCTGGGAGTGTAGAGGCAAGGGTGGAGTATAATAGGGTCTGGGATTGGGAGGGGGCTCAAGGGATTTGGGTTATGCCCAGATGGACATTGGGGGACTACCCCAGCTACCAGTCCAGACTAGGGTCGGCACCACCTGAACATGAATGACCCTGGCCCAGTACCCAACCCCACATCCCGACCCTGGTCCCCCAGCGACCTCCATCCCTATCCAGGGACAGGGCCACAAACAAAACAAAAAAAGGAGGGATCCACCCGGTCCAAACAAGCTAGTGAACCAGAGGTGCCCCAGGATGAAACAGTCATAAACCCCCATTGAACTTTAATCTCAACCCTATAAATCTCCCACCCCCTATGAACCCCAGCATTAATTTTCCCCACAGCGGACCAACCCATATCGAACACACATGTGCCTCCAGAACACAATGCACATGAATCCCATACACAGGGGTACAACTTCCCCGCACAGGAGAGTCGTTTCCACGCACAAAAGCTAATGAGAGACATATCCTACACAGCTGAGAATACCGCCACCACCAACCATAATCCCACTGTGACAGCAAGGAAACAGCCATGTGTGATTCCACTCAGGCAATTGCATGCTAGTGTAACAGAACAGACCCTGTACCCACACCGGACCCCCTGACCCAAGACGAAGATGGGATCAATTCACTGTCAAGCAGTTCTTGGCAGGTGGCGCGCACCCAGGGCCGACAGCCCCCACCATCTCCCGCAAACACACATCACAGACACTGCAACGCTAGCCCAATGAGAACCACCAAACAGCTCATTCCCACTGTCACTGCCTGACCAATCCAAATGCAACCCCCTCACCATACATGCTGCAAACCCTTGCCACTGCAACGACACCCCCCCCTCCCCCGGAGAGCAGAGCAGCACACCGCCGAGACTGCCCAACCCTCCGGCCAATGCCAGCAGCCCCAGTCTGCCTGTCCATGACAGAGAAACATATAAAAAATATATATACAAAATATATATATATATATATATATATATATATATATATATATTGTCAACCATACTCTACACGGTATGCCGGAAATGCTGTGACAGGACACATGAAAAAGAAAAATCAATTATGACAGCATATTGTTTTGGCCTGATCTAAAGGCTTTAGTGGTGAGGCTTCAGGTTGTTCTCTTTGAGCATCTGGACCACTCCCATCCCTCCTACAGCTGATGCCTTTTCATCAACTGTAATTCAGGTTCCTCTTCAGTGTGATGGAGGAATGGTCTCTTCACTGCAGCCCATTTTAAACTCAGTAAACATTACCATCTGCAGGAGATGCTCCAACATCTGCTGGAAACACAATTGCTAGATTTTAGAGCTGCAGATAAACCCATTAAGAACTGCAGGAACATAACGAGTCAGCCTAACTAGACGAGGTAAAAACAGGGATCCTTGAGCACATAACGGATGGTAATCCGTTATATCTGAACATTTAGATTATCATCTGTCAGGTTCATCACTGGAATCATGATCCATTATGTGTCCTATGATCCACCACTATATCATAGGACACATTTTTTTATAATTAGATGTTTTGTCTGTTCCCTGGATCGTCTCACTCAGTCTGGTTTTCTGCTCCTCGGTCACACCTGATCTGACACCCCTCCGCATCATACAACTACACTGCAGCGCATGTAATGTACAGTCGCCTATCCTCCCCTCATATTGTTTTGTCCCCCCTGAGTTTTTCTGCTTCTATTCAGGTCCTTGTTATTCCCTCACCTGTCACAGCTTTTCTCACAGCTGTTTATGACCACACAGATATATTCTCTCCAACCGTCCAGTCTGTCCTTGTGTCTTCGAGTACCCTAACACAGACATTTCCATCTGCACAACAAATACAATCTGAACAGAGAGCCGTCCTATTGAATGAAAACACATAAACATCCCTTTGGCTCTTGGTAATAACCTGAAAAAGGAAAAATGTCCAGGAAGCTTTAAAGCAAAGGATTCACGTTTCTTCAGAGAAGAGAAATCCTAGCCATGTAAATACACTGAAGGGCTGTTTTTGTTCTCTGCAGAGAGAAGGACGTGCTGGGTTGTTCTGAGACGAGCTGTGTGGTATTTGTTGGCAGCTGCTGGCGCTGGAACGGGATAAGAGGGAGCTTTGAGTGACGGGTCGCTGCTCCTCAGAGGAAAACTCATTTTGATACCCTGCTAAACGCTGCTGCTGCTGCAGATAGACACGGAGAGAAAACCCAAGGATTCTTCTGACTGATGGTTCCTCCCTGCACCTACACTGTCATTTTTCCAATGAAATGTTTTAAACAATGAAATCAGCAGCAACACTAGCAGGGCTGAAAAATAAACCAGTAAGATGCCATATGGGCAGGAAACATTATTGTTAATACAAACTGAAACTGGGACGTGAACTGGAGTCAGAAACTAAAGGATGGAAATACACCAAACACAGGGTCAAAAATGATGAATCTGTTCTGAGAACCACACAATATTCAAGAGTTTGGCTTAAATTCATCAGAAGTAACCCAGAACACGGCTCTGGTTTGAGATGTTTCAGAAATGTTAAACCTTAAGTCATGAAGAAAACCTCATCTCCAAAATTCAAAATTCTGTTTGTCATCAGTTGGACAGAAAAATATTTAAATAGATTCTGTTGATGAAATGGTCTGAAGAGTTTTCATCCACCTGCTGTCATCTACAATCATCCTGTAAATAAAAAACCCAGATCTTTAGGTTAGAACGTATTTAATGTAAATAAAGCCTGTAGAACATCCTAGCACCTTCAATAGCCTGAAGAACCTCCTTCAGCACCTTGTAGAACCTTCTTCAGCAGTCTGTATCTTTTCTGTTTCTAGGTAATACACATAAAATCTCTTACAGTGTATTTAAGACTCCTTTTTACATCTGATTGTGCCGAGAAAACAACGCACGCCTTATTAAAAGCTGAAACTTTAGCTGCAGTCAAGCTGCTGCAGAGGTACAGTGCAGGGTCCATGTTGTTGCTGACCAGAAGTCTCTGTAGGCCTGTAATCCTGCAGCTGACTCTCTGCTCAGCTCTGTTGTTGAAGTGGAGCAGGTGCGCATCTGATAGAAATAAACCAACCAGAGGAAGAAAGCACACCGAGAGCCTCCAACGGACTCCTGAGGATCAGGAAAGGGTTTCCCCGCCCTTCCCCAGAATTTTCATTCCCTTGTGCAAAAGCCAGACCTCCCTGATGAAAATGTTTGAATAACGACCCCTGGATTTAAAATTAGTATATGACTAGCTCACCTGCAATAAATACCACCATACTGGATTTTAGACTGGACTGTCATCAGTGACACCAGTTACATGAGAGGAACCAAGAAGATTTATGGAGATATGAAGATATGCTGTGTGGTTGAAGGATGTTCTACTCAGAACAGGACTCTCCTGGGTTCTCACTGTCTGATCAATTTAGTGAGGCTATCGGATCGGCCCCAAAGGGTCTCAATCACCACCCTGCAAAGCACAAAGACAGCCACAGGACAGCCGCGTACTAAAGCCTCTGTTTATGGGTTGCGTGATTAACCTCCTACACCACCGGCGCTGCGCCCCTAAAGATAATTGTTACTGCATATATAGAATGGTGGTTTTTGTCTGCGGGCCGACAGAACATTTCAGTAATTTTAGGTCAAGAAAACTTTTAAAATCCATCAGCCAGGAGCAGCTTCAATGCCTGTTTGGTTTAGCTCTATATGTGGAGAGGTGAAGATCTGACTGCAGCTGGGAGGAACTGCTGGGCGAGGACAGGGGCAGTGTCCACAGCAGTTGGCATGCTGTCCTGGTGATACAATGGGTTCAGGTTTTAATGAAGGTTGGATTGGGAACGGGAACACCTGGAGCACTTAGTCTCTCTCTTCAACCACAGCTTCATCGTGGTGATGTTTGGCATCTGAACTTCTCCTGAGGAACATTCCTCATACAGTCTGGCCTTGCCTGTGGTGGATTTGCTGACATGTTGCCTCGTCATTCCTTTTCCTCTCCTTCTATCAAGTTATTTCAGTTCCTCCAGCTCCTGATTCAGATTAGTGTTTGGAAAACCTATATTTCTCCATTTGCTGGTTCCTTGTCCTCCATCTGGATCCCGCACCTTTAACCTACCTTCAACCATGTGGTGGCTTTGGTTCAGATGCACAACAGACTGGCTTTTAGTGTTATTATGTTACTGAGAAACCACAGTTTTTCCTTTTCACACCTGTCCAACCATTTAGCTTCATGTGTTTCTGGCTGGAAACAACATTCCTACTGTGTGAAAACAAACTCAGGCTGCATGATCATCTGAAAGGCTGCAGTCCTTCCCTGTAGCCTTGAAACATCAAACCTTCCAGCTTTAGCCTTGACGCACACAGTGTGCAGAAATAAGAAAGTAAAGAGCAGCTGAGGTATTTTCTCCTTATATCTGTGATCTCCCTGGTGTCCGAGGAGACCACGGAGGTGAAGCTCTGCATCAAATGTTTCCTTCCTTTTAAAATTGGGCCACATCAGCCTGAAGCGGATCCGGCAGAGCAGGAAATAATGGGTCCCGCACCTCCTCCCTATCTTCACCCTTTTTTCTCCCCGGAGCCTTTGGCCATTTATCCCCTTCCTCACCCCAGGACCAGGACAAACTGACGCTCAGGAGCTGGTTACAGCAGATGCATCAAGTGATAAGACTACAGGTGAGTAACAGCTGCAGGAATATTAGTTTAATCAGATTTATTATTCATGCATAATTTAAATTAGACCTTTCTGCTCTGTAACGAGGGCGCTGAGCAGGTACCGGCCCGGAGCCGGTGAGTCAAGAATCCATAAACTGAAACTGATTAAATGAGGGCTAAAGCTGCACCGACCAATCAGCTTAAACTAGGATCAGAAAGGTTTCATCATTTAAAAAACATCATTTGTTTTTTTGTTATTGGCCCTAAAGAGCTTCCTCAGAATCACTGGCGATAGAGAAGCACAGAATCAATCATCTAGGGTCAGATATGACTGGTTTAGGGATCTAGTGGCCTTGATTTGTACTGTTCAGACAGAAAAGAGAGGAGACAGAGATAAATAAATATGTAGTTATATAGAGAAAAGCAAAGATTTTTCAAAACTGTGTGATTTTCTCCAGTGGAGTGTTTCAGATACAGTGATACTGCGGCCTACTTCATGAATGCCCCCATCACTCCCTGTGCCAAAACCTTCATCATCGGAGAAAACTTTTATAGCTTTTTTCCACATCTGTCTGTTCCACAATAAAGAGCATAAATCATATTTTTTATAACCGTACATTTAGGTTTCTAGCTTATGATAGCTGTATGATCAAAACAAGTAAAAAATTTGGTGGAAGGAAAAAGTGGGAAGAAAGCAGTGGAGCACTCAGCTGAATGTTGCTGAAGGGGAGCACCAAACCTCAATGCATGGCACATAGTCACACAAGAAGAAGGTAGAGATGGAAAAGTCTGCAGCTCTAGTTTGAGGGTTAGCTGAAGAATTACATGCACATTTTCCCAGTAATGACAATGAAGGTGAGCCCAGTCTGCCTGTAACTCACCCCAGTGGTGAATGATGTGCTGTTACAAAAGTTCTCACTAAAATGCAGGCAGCGTTCAGGAAGTCGTGATTTTTTCTTGGTTCTGACCCACATTGTTACTCTGATGTGTGAGGATGGAAACATCTCTTAACATTTTCACCAGCAAGTCAAGCACTGATTTTGTAAAACATTAAAGCAGTAAATGGAAGCAGCTAAAAGTCTCACTTATCTGCATATAATCAGTCAGTGTTTGACTCGGAAGGTTTTAACTGCACTACAGTACTTATTTTACCAGAATATTAATACATTTTCTAACCCATAAAATGTTATGCTCACATCCTACATCACCACCACCTTGATGGTCTGGCTGTTAACTCCCTGCTGGAGCAATCTACTGTCTTACCCTCTTCCCTAAGCTTAAGGGTCTTCCTTCCTTTAAACTGAGTTTTCAGGCGTCTCATAATCCTGAGTGTTTCCAACAGACACTTTTTTTGTTGGATGAGGTCATACCTGTCGTCTTCACCCGGTTACTTTAACTGAGCTCACTCACATTTCCTGCATAGAAGATCTTTGGCAAGTAAGACTGCTCCCCCCAGCCTTTTCCTGTTGCCAATAAGCAGCTGCACATCCCTCGGTCATATTCCACTTTTGAAAGTTTCTTTTTTTTAAATCAAAAAAATCGGTTTTCTGTTTAGTCTGCATCATCTTCCATATAAGATGAAGCCTTCTAGTTTTAGATGCCGTGCCTCCAAACCCTCTTTTTATTCAGGATTATGCATTTACATATCTGATTTGAAAAAACTAAGAAAAAGCCTTTTTTTGGTCTTTAAACATGTGATGAAAATTACTGAGGAAATAAGGTGTGAAAGAAATCATGAGCTACAACTGTAGCCTAGCACTGCTTTAGCCATGCTCTGAACGTTCTCCCTCTGAACATTAACAGATCAGTGTAGATCTTCTCGACACTGTTAGGTACAACAGCATTTGCTGGATCACCAGTGCAGCTGCAGACATAACTTTCTACAGATAGCAACATGATGGGCATAATTTTAGAAAATTAACATTGTTTTTTAATGATGGAGACCCTGTTGTTACGGCCCAAAAAAAAGGTCACAACATATTTAATGAGGACATGGAGACAAAATACGGATTCAAACATTCTGTTTATTGATTACTTTGTTTCTTCTGTTGATTTTCCTGAATTCACACGAAGACTGGAACTTTTAACTGCTGTTTCCTACAAAAGAAAAAAGGGAAAAACCTTAGAACCCCATACCTCCCCATGCCCAAAAAAAAAACACAAAAGTACAAACAAAAGATGGACCTGATGAGCCCCGGCCAAACAGAATAACAGGGCGGGAGGGGGCCAACCCCCTATCCCGGGCCCGTCGAAGCCACTACCCAACACCAAACTAAGAAAAAAAAGAAATCCCAAAAGAAAAAAAAAAACGAAAAAAAGGGCAACGGTCCCCCCGGCCAAAAATCGATCAAAAACTAAAGCTACCAACAAAAAGCACAGCATGGCAAATGCTGCTGCGGCCTGCAGACGACAACCCGCTGGGAACGCGCACACGCGAGGTGCGCTCAACGGGAGAGAGAACGCAAACGAGAGAGCAAGAAAAGGGGCAGACAGAGTGTCAAAGTCCAGCCATTTAAGGCGGCAAAAAACAAAAGCCGCACTTAGTAAGCACGCAAAAAGGGAAATTTTCACGACCCGAGACAGAGAACCCAAAATTTAGCCCCAAAAACAAAGGATAAGTAAAAAGGTTTATTCAGAAACCAGGATCAGAGAGCAAGAACAGGAGCGCTTCCAGGAACCACTGAGAACAGAGAGACAAGTTGTGGCTGAATAAAACTCAGGATCTGAGGAGTTAGATAAAGCCAAAATAACCTTTTCAGTCTGGGGTGGGGCACAAAACCCGGGGAGAAAGATCCAGACATTAATGAGGACGTCCAACAGACTGAAGCGATTCCCGACTGACCAAACCCCCGGGGAACCATGAGTGTGACAGGAACACAGAGAGCGTGATTCCCCCCTCTTGCAATAAACCGCAGATAGAACCAGGCGAACTCGGGCGAATAAACCAGTGGCAGGCTGGACGTAAATCCAGGGACAAAAACAGGGCGAATTCCGGGGGCAAGGGTCAGACAAGGGCAGGCAGAGACAAAAACCCAAGGCAGAAAAACAGAGTGAAATCCAAAACCCCAAATCCGTGAAAGGAGCAAGCAAGGGGAAAATAATCCGTAAGGCAAGGAAAAGGTCATGAACGAGATCAGTCAGGAAGGAACGCTGGAAAATACTCCAAAGTTTTCGAAAATCGGCCCCTCGCCTGTCAGGGGGTGTTATAAACTGCAGCCCCACAGGTGTGTGGCATGACGGTGTTTGCGAGCAGCAGACAGGTGAAGCAAATGAGTTAATTCCCCAAGAGTGAGAGCAAGCGGCAACGGGCCAGAAAAATAACGGGTAATGTGCCCAGGCAAAAAAACACTGTAATGTAGGATAAGATTCAGTCACCTGTCAAAGGCCAGGACCTCCGGTTCTTCTCAGCTGCAGCTACACTCTGCAGCCCTTCATCTTCCTCTTCAAAGAGACAATTCTTTTGAAGTGCTGTGAGGGGATCGGATCATCAGCAGCACTTTTTGTATTAAACCACAGGACGTTCTGTTGTGATTTATTAACCCTGAACTCTGGAGTTATTTTTCAGTTTAGCTGCAGATAAAACGGCCCAGCAGAGAAAACCCTTTTTGTTCTTTCCCCAAAAAGCCTTTTAGAAGTCACCAGCTCTGACAAAAAAAATGGGGGGGGGTTTAAGGAGCCCTGGTGCAAAAACAAGCAGCAGAGGGAATTTTTTCTCGGGCAGTCATTTTTTCCCCCCCCCCGGGTGAGGTTTACATCCCAACCCAACAGACATTATTCACACAATTCTGTTTCCATAAGACTCCACTAAAAACCTGGACTTCTTCCCTTGGTTCTCTGCTTTTGTCACCAGCAGGAGCTCATTAGAGGCTTTTCTTTTTTCATCCTGCATCCCTGGGAGAGCAAACTGATGACATGATGCTTTCAGCACTAATGAGTCCAACAACATATTAAAACAATGGAGCAAAACACCAGGTTCATTCTTAAAGGCAAATGACTGAATTCTCCTCGTTGAGGGATTTGCACAAGCAGGCACCATAAAATATTCACATTAGTCATGACTTTCATATTGTTTTTACATTTATTTTGCTGTACCATAATTCAATCTATTAGTTCAGCTGTTTTTCAGCCCCTCCACCACCCCAGCATCCACCCATGGACTCCAGAGTCAGAGACGGTCTAGTCGTTACATGGCAAGCTAGGAGACATGTTCAGAGAGGGGAGAGGCTTATTACTCTAAAAACCAAAACCATTCTCTTCTAGTTCAAAAATGTGCAGCTAAACATAATTCACATGTTATTTTTTTCCCCCAAGGGAAACAAATTTTCACCCAAATCCATTCTTTTCCACCCCACTTAATTTTTTTCACTTTCCCAGGGGTTGTAGGGGCCCAAAAGGCAGACAAGCACGGGCACCCACATAAATGGAGCAAGTTCTTTAATAAAGGGTTCCTTAAAGCTTTAAAATAAATTTGGGACCCAAAATTTAAACAAAAAGTTCTCCACGATGAAAATACACCAGCAAAAAAACCCCAAGGGGGTATGAACGGGAGAACCAGGGGAGAAAAATTAGAAAAAACCCAGGTTATACCGGGCGGGGAAAAGGAGGAGGGGGGAAACCAAATGAGGGGAAAAAGCTAAGGAAAATCAGAGGAGAAGTGGGAACAGGTCCCGGGAACTGGCTTGGAACTGAGGGAAGGAAGGGGTTATTTATGGCGATGGGAGGGGGAGACGCAGGGCACACGGGGAGAAACTAAATTTTAAAAAAAAAAAGGGGAAACCCTGGGCTCAAAAAGATAAACACAACTCAAAAGGAGGAGCGGGGAAAGCAAAAAACCAAAAATACACCCAACAATCAAAAACCCCAAAACAAGAACGAAAAGGAAAGGGAAACCAAATAATTATTAAAACGCCAGAGGGGAAAACTAAACACATAGAACTAACAAACAAAAGGGGAATCGGGGAGGACAAAAAATCAAAAAGGGAAAAAAACCCTCGGGGTTAAATAAAAACTGAAGGGGTCAAAGGGCAAAGGGGAGGAAACGGGGAAAAAAAAACCCCAAAATTTTAACTAGAAAAATCCCAGCAAGAAAAAACAACCTAACAGTAAACAAGAAAAAAGAAACACTAGCGAAAAACAAAACTAAAAAACCCAAAAAAAAGCAAAGAGAACTTACTACTACTACTAAAATACTAATAATTAATAAAAACCAAAAGGAAAAACCTTTTTTAAAAGTAAAATAAATGAAAAAGAACCCCCAAGGGGAACTAGGGCGGGGAAAAAAGAATACTAAAACCAGGGGGCCCAGGGGAAGAAAAAACAAACCTCAGGTTAAAAAAGGGGAATAAAGAAACTAATTTATAAACCCAAAAAAAATAAAACACCTAACTAAAAATTGAACAAAAACAAAAACCAAATAAAAGCCCCCAAAAATGGCAGTTGTGACAAAATTTAAAATTTTTTCAAGGCCCTACGGTGAGGTAAACTCCAGCAGTTGGTGGGTAAACCTAAATTTAACCCAAATTACAGATAGCAAACAGGACAAACAACCATGTACACACACTCACAGCTAACAGCATCTTATAGAGACCAGTTAAGGTCTTTAGACTGTGGGAGGGGGAAATGGGGGGGCCCAAGAGAACCCAGGGGGAATGCACTTTTTGGGCCCTGGGGAAGCGGGGGCCCCGGGGAAAAACCTTGGCGCCTCAGGTCAGTGGGTGCTCCTCCTGCCAAACTAATGCAGTATCTCAGACCACCTCTGAAGGTGGCTGGATCCCTCAGGAAGTATTTTAGTGAACTCAGTCTGAGAACAGAGCTTTGAGTCAGCTACTTCCCAACAGACTGGAGACCCCTGATGATGTTTCAGCCTCTTAAAGACAGATCCCAGTGAAATATTCCACCATCTCCTCTTTGTAACTGGATGGTAGGATGCATGGATGGAGACATCTGCTAACATCAGGAAATTGGATTTCTGTTACCCACGTTTCTATGAGTCTACCAACATTCAGTTAGAAGCGGTTAGTAACAAGGAGAAGTTTTACAGTGAGGTCAGGAGGAAGTTGGTTTTAAACCATCATCAGGAAGTAACAGAAATTAGTCCGAAGCAGTGAAATGAAGAACCTGACGTCAGAATTTAAAGTCGGGTTTTATTTAAGGTTTCACTGTTGAAACCTTTCGAGCAGCTGCAGCCCAGAACCCAGCCAATGAGGAAACAGATCTATAAAGATTCTGCTCACCGAGTCGGTGGAGCGCTCCACATCTTCAGGAGCTCTGAGGAGAGAGCAGAGAGGAGTAAATTAAGGGTACCAACTTTCAACTTTCAAAATGAAAAATGTCATCCGTCAAAATACCCAGCAAAACAAGAAAATGGGACACAAAGAGACAGGTTGGACCACAAATGGACTTGGAAGAAGCAAAAGAGGTCTTTCAGATTTAAGTTGATCACAAAAACCAACTGAAACAATCTGAAACGTTAAAAACTTTCAGATTAGTCATTCATTTCTGCTGCACTGAAATTTACTTTATTTCCAGCAAACAAAATGGAGCTAAACTGGGCCTTTTTTTTATCTGCTCAGTTCTTTCAAACAGACTCTAATGGCTGCAGGATTGGGTTGAGGAAAAAAGACAGGCGCTGAGTGAAGAGGAATCCTGGTTTAATCCAACATTAGGATCTTTGACAGCCTGAGTCTATGCAGAGCAACGATTCCGGATTTCTAGATGTTTGTGGGAAGAAATGAGGAAAAGGAGCATCCAGCAACCAGTCCCTGCAGCCAGGCTCTGTGAGGGAAGGAGGTTGGACGAATAGAACATAAAACTACAGTGATTTTAAAGACAAGAATTGGTGCGCATGTTTGAATTTATTGGGGGTTTCTGAGCTGGTGCTTTCTCTTGGCAGCATGAGGATTATTTTGGCAGCAAACATTGGACTGACTAACATTCAGAACAATGAGAAAGTCCAAAGAACTCAGTGAGGATCTAAGAAGGAGAATTAAAGACGTTGGAAGTTAAAAAACAGGAGATTTAAGGATCACCAGTTCAACTACTGTATTAAAGTACACGTTTTGAGAATGTGGCACCACTATACCCAAGGTCTGGGAGGAGGCCCAAACCTCGGATAAAGGGATAATTGATAACTTGATAAGTGGTGGAACCACTGGAAACTGGTGTTGCTGTCCAGAGTAACTCTGGGCTCTAAAATCAGCACCTTCAAGCTGGACTAAAAATTGCAAGTGGTCACATGGAGAAGCTAAATATCTTCTGAAGAATGTTGGATGGTCAAAAAAAAACAAACAACATTTGGTCTCAATGATAAGAAGTATGTTGGGAGGAGTCAATGTGAAGCTTTCAAACCTAGGAACACCAGCTGTGGACCATGATGCTTTCACCACCTTCTGGTGGGGTGGCCCAGACCCACATTGCCTGACAAAGATGGTCAGGAAGGTGTGGAGGCTCTGGAGAACAACCAGGTGAGACAGAAACTGCAGAAACAGGGATCTGATGAAGGCTGGAGATGTCATATTAGGGTTTAATTTCCTGACCCACATGCAGAACCGCTCAGACAAGGAGACCAAGAACGTTTTAACAAGGTTTTATTTCTTTTAGACTCGGGTTTGGGACGCTGGAAACAAAGGCTTGGAACTGGAAAGTTCAGTGAAGGAGAGGCTCAGTTAGACGTGTGCTTCCAAGGGAGACTAATCAATGGTGCAGTGAGATGAGGAAGGCGCTTATGTTTCTTGGTGCAGGGAATTCACTCTGAGGCGGGTTTAAGGTTCCGATGTTAATTGGGTGGTGGTCAGCTCGTTGGATCCTTTTGGGAAATCTGCTGGTTTTGTGGGAGAGGGGGCAGGCAGAGGCTTGAAGCGGTGAGGTTCTGCAGGAGATGACTTAAAGAGGGATTTCCAGAAGTAAAGCGGTCTTCTGAGAGCTGCAGGTAAATCAGGGATGAGGGCGGTTTCGAGAACCTGGAGTGTGGCAGCAACAGAGGCAGGCTTTAGGCAGGTTGAATTCAAAGTCTTGCAAAGCTAGAGTCTTTAACATTTACTAGGAACACAGGGGGCTAGAGGTTACCAACAATGTGGACCATCAGGCGAAGAATGCAGCTCTTAAACGCTGCAGCAGAAGATTGCTTGCAGGTGCCCAGCGATCAGCTGTGCACCACGCCCACAAGAAGAGCTCCCCTGAAATGACAGGGAGATTCACACCACACAGGATCACACATACAAACAACCGTAACAGGAGATGAGGCAGGGGGTTCTGTGGCTGGGTCCAGAGGTCAGACTGGGTCCACAGGACAGGCTGGGGAGTGAAGGAGAAGGCAGGTCAAACATCAGCCAGAATGATGCCAGTAGCCTGATGACGGACCAACTTGTTAGGAGATATTTAACCATACATCAATGGGGGTGTATGTATAATTCTGACCCTGAATAGATCAGAGAAAATCTGCAGCAAACCCAAACTCCTTCTGGTTTCTATAAGCAGATGGGAACTTCTGATCAGAACTTCAGATGGTGCCACAATCTTTAGCTGCAGTTTTAGACACACAAAGGAAACATTATTATGGTTTTAATGATACTAAATCCTGCAAAGCTTCCTGAGTCTAATGCTAATACATATGAAAAGGGCAGATCTTTCAACCATTTTATAACAAACCCTGATAATTAAATTTTGGAACAAAATAAAGCATTTCTGCTCCTCAGCCTCAGCAGGCCTTAAATCTTTCAATCAAACTGGAGATTTATGAGATTTTACAGAGTAAAACAGAAGCTGTAAGTTAAAACCGACACACAGGATCAGGTTTCCCAGGTTTCCCAGAATATCCCAGAAAATCTTTTATTTTTAATCCAAAACCCTTTTAGTGCTGAGGTTCTAATCACCAGTTTACCTGCGCCCCCCTGGCAGCTGCAGGAAACCCTCTTGTTGAGAAGAACCGCTTGTTGAGATGTTCACACACAGCTGCTGTTACTCCTCCTCCCTGCTGCCAGGAATCAAACAGTACAATGGAAAAGTAATGCACAAATAAGGATCTTTAAGGAGTCTCTGGAGTGTTAGTTTACAGCTTCAAGTTTAAATAAATATTCCTTTAAAACTCCCACAAAGGCTCCACTGTCATAATTGTTCCCCAGTGGATTAAAACAAAGCTCTGAGTTAGAGGAGAAAAGCCAATTAGATTTATTCTGAAGTTCCTGTGTGTGTGTGTGTGTGTGTGTGTGTGTGTGTGTGTGTGTGTGTGTGTGTGTGAGCTAAGAGGCTGGAGATCATTAGCAGAAGATGAGAGCTGCCATGAGACTGATTGGTGTTTATGAATGTGTCGTATTTCATTTGTCAGAATGAAGCCTTTCTGTTTGACCTTCGTATGTCATTGAGTGAAGCTGCAGAAACACACATTTAACTCTTCTTCTGATGAAGACTCATTTAGGTATTAATGATTTTATCTTTTTAATAACTAGCTGTTCTAATTGTTCTTTTGGGAAGCAGTAATACGGTCCAGAAGCTGCACAGTCACAGAACCTGAAGCCCTGGCTGATAACCACCTCCAGTGGACCTCAAGGACATCTAGTTAATCAAAAACATCAACCTTTCACTGATTTGAAAGTGTGGGTAGAATGTGTTGCTTTGGAGACCTGACTGGTTTATAATCAGCAGGTCTGAACAGGTTTTCAGACTTGTTTAAAGTGATCATTTTTTAAACTTTGACACGCTTCTTCAACATTGTGTGGCAGTCGGGGACAGTGCCTCTGGACTGGCAGACCGGGTTGGTGGGGCACCGGAGGATGTGTTCCAACTACAGGAGGATGATAGTCAAACCTGAGCCTCAGGAGGACCAGTGTGGTTTTCGTCCTGGTCATGGAACACTGGACCAGCTCTACAGTAAGAAGTCGGGCCCCTGTATTAGGGGCCGTCCGGTATCTGCACAAGCGGAGCAGGAGATTGGTCCGCATTGCCGGCACTAAATCGGACTTGCTCTCGGTGCATGTTGGACTCCGGCAGGGCTGCCCTTTGTCACCAGTCCTGTTCATAACTTTTATGGACAGGATTTCTAGGCGCAGCCAAGGGCTGGAGGGTGTCTGGTTTGGGGGCCAGTGGATTTCATCTCTTCTTTTTGCAGATGACGTGGTCCTGCTGGCCCCTCTAGCCAAGACCTACAGCATGCACTGGGGTGGTTCGCGTCTGAGTGTGAACCGACTGGGATAAAGATCAGCTCCTCCAAGTCCGAGGCCATGGTTCTCGACTGGAAAATGGTGGCTTGTCCTCTTCAGGTTGGAGGGGAGTTCCTGCGTCAGGTGGAGGAGTTCAAGTATCTCGGGGTCTTGTTGACGAGTGAGGGGAGAATGGAGCAGGAGATCGACAGACGGATCGGTGCGGCTGCCGCAGTAATGGGGGCGCTGTGCCGGCCCGTTGTGGTGAAGAGAGAGCTGAGCCGAAAAGTAAGGCTCTCAATTTACCGGTCGGTCTACGTTCCTACCCTCACCTATGGCCATGAACTTTGGGTCATGACCGAAAGAACGAGATCCTGGATACAAGCAGCTGAAATGAGCTTCCTCCGTAGGGTGGCCGGGCTCTCCCTTAGAGATAGGGTGAGGAGCTCGGCCATCCAGGAGGAGCTCAAAGTGGAGCCACTGCTCCTCCACATCAAGAGGAGCCAGTTGAGGTGGCTCGGGCATCTATACCGGATGCCTCCTGGACACCTTCCTGGGGAGGTGTTTCAGGCACGTCCCACCGGGAGGAGGCCCAGGACACGCTGGAGGGACTATGTCTCTCAGCTGGCCTGGGAACGCCTTGGGCTCCCCCCGGAGGAGCTGGAGGTGGTATCTGGGGAGAGGGAAGTCTGGGCCTCTCTACTGAGTCTGCTGACCCCGCGACCCGGTCCTGGATGAGAGGAAGACGACGAGATGAGATGAGATGAGACGAGACGAAACAATACGATTTATTAAACTTTGTGCATCACAGGTTAGGAAGCTCTGGACCATGAGCTTCAGATGGCGATGTTCACACAGAAGGTGATGTTCACTCTTGATGTTTGGATGTAGATTGTGGTTTATTTTATCTTCATAAGAAAGTGATCTTAACGGCTAATGGAGCTAGTGGAGCTGTCATCTCACAACGTCCAGGATCGCTGGTTCAGTTCTTTGTCAGATGGTTACTTCTGAGTGGTTGTCTCTTGTGTTGTTGGTTCCTATATGTTAGCTTCGTGTTGGACCAGTCCAGTGGTGTCCCACTGAATAGTTTTTTCATGCAAAGAGCAAGCAGTTTGGAACAAAATGAAGTAGCATGATGATCTCTGAACCCATGAATATATATATAGTATAAGATCTGTGAAAATATTTCAAACAATTGTTTAAATCATATTTTATCTCTGCAGAGAATGACTTTCAACATTAGGGTAAGATATCGTCTCTACAGTGTGAATATTTCTATCTTTCCATTTATGCCTCATTTAGATTTGACTTGATATCTTCATGCTGAAGTATTTCCTCTTCTGTCAGTAACAATGGACCTCTGCTTCATAAGTGAGGTTTCTAAGGAGCTTCTTCATCCTTGACTTTTGGGGGACAGTTTTTCATCAAATCTACATCAACAGATGTCTTCATGGAGACATCTTCTCTCCGTATTGATTGAGGTGACCTTTCCACAATGTTTAGCCTCCATCAGATTCTTTGCTGAGGTGTCTCTCATGAAGTTGCTTCTCAGTGAAGGTCAAACAGAACGGCTTCCTTCTGGGAGATAGACAGGAGAGGTTCTCCCAGCCCAGCACTGATGCCTGTCTGATGGGTTAGTTTTCTAAGAGATCTGATTGGCTGAGAGGTGACAGCATTCTTTGATTGGCTCAGAAGGCTTCAGCATCCGTTACCATGGTTACTGGTCTCACTGACCAGCAATCTTTCCTGGGACGTAAAACCAAACTTGGCTCACATTGTCGACATAAATGTCTCTGCCACGCCCACCTAGCCCGATTAAACACCTCACCATGATTGTTTTAGACAGCTTCCTGTGACATCAAGAGGTATCACAGGTTTGATGATGACCATCAACAGATGAAGAGCAACACGGCTGGTTTCTGTCACTACTGTTTGACTTTTCAGAGACACAGAATAAAATTAACTGACTTGTGATGCTCACAGGGGCTGCTGGGGAATCGACTGAAGACTCAGACCCGTTAGTGTGCTCAGTTTGAAGGATCCTCCCTGAAGCCTTTCAGAGGAACAATCCTATCTTCACCCACAGAGATATCTGCTGCTGATCACAAAGAAGTCTGTCGTAAATAAGTTACTAACAGTGTCAGTGTCTAAACCTGGGATGTTGGAGGAAATTTTACTGTTAACATAATTCTCTGCAGCTCCTTAAATAAAGCCCAAAGCCCCAGAGAGGTCACCATTAGCAAAGTTTAAAAGAAAACTCTCCAGCTGCAATCTCCTGCACTTGTTTTAAATAAATATCTCATCCTGCAGCCTTAATTTTGACCACAGAGACAAAGCTGCACCTGAAGGACAAATTATTAACAAATCAGTTCAGATGAAGAAAACATATTTGAGGAAGAAACATCAGGTCACAAGAAAATGAGATGATTGGACAGGAGCCTCTTGGCCTGAAGATGCTCAGAGAGGTAATCGAGCTCCACTTTGGGATGGGAATGATGGGGATTTTTGAATATTGGTGGTGGATATAAAAACATCAGCTGGATCTGCAGATCATTCACTGAGGGGTCCTATGGAGGACTGATCTGGAAGATAGCTGATGTTCTCTGATTCTTCTTCAGATAATCTGAGGTAGGAAATCAGACAGAAACTCATTTCGCAGTTTTACAAGAGTGTTTGTCTAACCGGGTTTAAAATCCAGCCGGAGAACATTTCTACCAGCAAGCCTCAGTTACAGAGGAAAAGGTTTGGGAACAGAAAACTTCCAGAAGAATGATCTGATAAGCCAAGCCTCCAGGATCAGCTTTAGGAGACACCAAAGAGTCCTGATGTTTTGATCCCTACAGAAGAAACCATCTTCATCCTTCAGGAGGGATTGCCAAAACATTAATAGACATGATGATTTTGATTTATTTATAGAACCCCGCCTCTCGCCCATAGACTGCTGGAGATAGACACCAGCTCCCCCGTGACCCACTATGGAAGAAGCGTTATAGAAGATAAATTAATGATTGAATGAATTAATGATTTCCATATTGTTGTATTTTATGCAGTTTTTCTCTTTGATGGAACCCATATTGAAAAACCATTCCTTAACGTTACTGGAGGTAAAACACCTGCCTTCCTGTTGTGAGGACCAGATTGCTCTCAGGTTGCATCATGTTGGCCACAGCTCTGACTGATTGCATGAAACTGGACAGAAAGACAACAAATCAACCATCAAGATGCTCTTCATCCCTTTTTTAAAGCTGCTTCCATCAGTGATGGAGAGCTGCTGCTGCTCCGAGTTCCCGCGGGCGATCCGCTGCTCCTGTCAGACGGTCCGGAAGTTTCTGTGAAGCTTCCTGCTGACAGGAACGCTGCTGCAATCAGTCCCACCAAACAACAGAGGGATGGAGACTTGCTGGATGAGGAGAAAGCTGCAGGTCACATCATTATTCTGCTCTTCATCCTGAGCTGTTGACGGCTCCCGGTCAGTTCGGTGGGTCCAGATTCAGGAGGTTTGGGGAAGTTATTAAAACCAAAAACTTACAAATTCTGAAAACAGCTGCTGCAGAAAGCAAACCTTTGTCTGATGGGAAGTAAATATAGTGAATCTGCACCAGTTAAGCTCTATGTTTCATTAAAAGATGGCCTGAAAACGTTGGAGGAACGCTTATATCCAAGTGAGGAGTGCATCTCTATGGATCAGCCTGGTGAAGACCTTGGACATATGAGGAGTTGGTTGAGGCTCTGCCTTTCCTTCGCAGGTCAGGATTCTCTCTCTGCTTCTTCTCTCTTCTTCTCTATAACAATAAATCAAATCTTAAGGTCAACTTTCCTCAAATGGGATAACCTTTCTAACCAACCTTTTATCCTCTGCTTTGTTGCAGCTGTGAGGATTCAGCCACAAACTGATGTGAAGAAAAGTTTTTAATATCTGTAAGTATGATGACTGGTTGATCTATCAGCCTCAGATATATCTGCTCTGATTAATGGTGCTGGGCTGGGGTTCTGTGAAGAACAGAAGAGCCTGAATAATGAGCATCCTGGCATCTTGAAGGAGTTTCTGTCAGAACCAGGATGCAGCTGCTTCCACCTCTCAATGATTCCTGTAACGATCTGTGAAGAACTACAGAAGCAGGATGAAGAGGAAGAGGAGGAAGGTGGATGTGGATGTCGCAATATTTCTGGCATATTGTTGTTTTTCCAGATTATCTCAGCAGCTTTTCTATGGAAATAAATTTGTTTAGAGAATCATGCAGAAAGTGATTCACTGAACATAAGTTCCTTTCTTCTTTAAAAACTGGACAAAAACACCAAAATGAAGATGGGACCCATAGGTTTGACTGCTGTCCTACTTAAGTAGAGCAGATGTCCCATTTAAAGGTTTTTCATTTGCTGCAGCACCGAAACCTCGTTTATTGATCACTCAGACGGGTTTTCAGATAATTTCTTCCTGAATATTTTTGTCTTTTCGCCCAAAGCTGTTCCAGTTTTCAGAGAAATGACAGGACACATTTCAGCAGTGTAAAAATAAATCCAGACTAGCATTAAACACGCAACATGTGAGCCGTGTTTGAACTCAACTTGAACATGTTCTGATCCAGATATCAGCCGGTCCCAGAAAAACATCAGAAAAAACGCTTTTGTTTGGCTCGTCGAGCTGCAGTCGCCTCCAGTGGATTTTCACACCAGCGTTTCACCCACTAGGTGGTTTCTGTTGAGCACCATTTATTTTGGTGCTGTATGGTAATTAAAGGTGTGTAAATATTCAGCAGCATAACAGGAAACATTAAAACATTTAAAGGTGAGGAAGGAAGGAAGGAAGAGATGGGCAGGTGGAAAATGTTCTACTCAGCAAAACATTTAAGGCAGTTAAAAATAAAAATAAATTTTCTTCAGCAACATTGATTTAAGTATGAAAGGAAAGCACATGTAGTTAACGATTTAGATGAAATGTGTCTGACTGCAGCTTGCACAGAGGATTTGCACCCAGCACCATGAACGTCTCCCGTGTCGGTATCTGCCACACAGCCAGTCTGGGTGAGGAGCCTTCCTCGGCATGTTGCCATGACAACATATTAAAGAACATAAAGTATCTAAAAAACATTACCAGGTAAATGAAAAAGCTGTGTGAGACAAAACAGGTCCACCTTGCTGGTTCCAAAGGAAGAATAGAAGACTTCTGGAACAACATGCTTCAAACAGATGATACCAAGGTAGAGATGTTGACCATAATGCAAAGCCTCATCTGGAAAACCACGGTGGAGGAGTGGTGATCATCAGGGCTCATTTGGCTGCCGCAGGTCCTGGGCACCTTGTAGTCATTGAGTGGACCACGATCTCCTCTGTTGCTGAAGCTGAAGCTTGGTAAAAACTGGTTCATCAACAGAACTATGATCCCCAACACAGCAGCAGATCTACAACAAAAACACTGAAGAAAAGAATCAAATTGTTGAAATGGCCTAGTCAAAGTCTAGATCTCAACCTTATAAATTGATATAGTGGGACCTTCAGACAGCTGCGCTGAAACTTCAATAAACTCAAGCAACGTTGGAAAAAACTGAGGACCTGAACTCTTCCACCACGATGTGAGGGACGGACAAAAAACCTGCTGAGAGTTACTGCTGCTGGATGAGGTTCTAGAAGCTGCTGCAGAACGTACTACAGGAAGCTGAACAATGTTCAACAGGCTGCTGATGGAGGTTCTACAGGCTGCTGTAGGAGGTTCTACAGGATGCTGTAGGAGGTTCTACAGGATGCTGTAGGCGGTTCTACAGGCTGCCGAAGGATGTCTTGTCGACATTACACATGAGCTGAATGTACTGAACACTGTCGCTACATGCATGCTCAGTATGAGGGATTGCTGCAAAGTCAACGCCAGTGACTGTCCACTGTCTCTACATGCTCATCCAGGAGGAGTGAATGCTGCAAGTCACTGACTGGATGCAATCTGCTGGGTTTCCTTAGATAGAAAAACTTTTTATCCAATTTGAATAAATAACTGAATCTGACTGCACTGTTCAATGATTAGGATTATTTGGAATGTATGAACCTGACTTTTGTGAAGTGCCTTGAGACGACGTGTGTTGTGAATTGGCGCTATAGAAATAAACTGAATTGAAACTGAATTGAATTGAATTGAATTGAATTGAATTGAATTGAATTGAATTGAATTGAATTGAATTGAAGTTACAAGGCCAGGGGCAGCTTGTCAGTGCTGCCTATGACAACATAAGAGCATTCTCCACAAAACTTGTTTTATGGAAAGCCCAGCTCTCTCAGACAAACATTTGCCATTTCCCAGCATGCAAGCCACTTGTGGATGCAGGCACACTATTCAGTGTTGAGAAGTATGTTGATGCTATTTTGAAGCTACAGAAGGGAGTTGATCATAGATTTGCAGACTTCAAGACGCACAGAGCCACTTTCACCTTTGATGTGCAAGATACCCCTTCTGTGCTTCAAATGGAGCTTATTGACCTGCAATGCAACTCTGACCTCAAGGCCAAATTTAGGGAGGTGAATGGAAAAGCAGACAAGCATGGAAATTTCTTTGCGAGAATTGTCCCCCAGCTTCCCTGAGCTTTCCCGAATGTTGTGCCTTTTTGGGAGTACATATTTGTGCGAAAAGTTCTTCTCCACCCTGAACTTTAACAAGTCCAAGTACAGGTCCAGACTTACTGATGATCATCTTCAAGCCATACTGAGGGTCTCAAGTGCCTCCTCTCTGAAGCCAAATGTGGCTCAGATATGTGAGAGGAAGCGTTGTCAAGTCTCTGGCAGCAAGAAGTAAACTGGAGAAGCCATGTTCTGAGGAACTGTTCATGATCTTCATTCAATGTTCAATTCATGTGTTCAGGACAGTTCATGTATTGGAGAAATCATTAACTTGATGCCATTTGAGGATATTTTTTAACAACATTTTTTGTGGAATCCCTTATGAGGCCCAGCCTCACCCAGACTCTGCCTCCAGCGGCCCCCAGGTAAATTGAGTTGGAGACCCCTGTTCTACAGGCTGCTGATGGAGGTTCTACAGGATGCTGTAGGAGGTTCTACAGGAAGCTGAAAGAGGTTCTATAGGCTGCCGAAGGAGGTTCTACAGTAGGGTGAAGGAGGTTCAACAGGATGCTGTAGTGGGTTCCTCAGGACGCTGAAAAAAGGTTCTACAGGCTGCTGTAGTAGGTTCCTCGGGATGCTGAAGAAGGTTCTACAGGCTGCTGTTGGAGGTTCTACAGGAGGCAGAAGGAGGTTCAACGGGATGCAGTAGTGGGTTCCTCAGGACGCTGAAGAAGGTTCTACAGGCTGCTGTAGGATGTTCTACAGGATACCGTAGGAGGTTCTACAAGATGCCAAGGTAAGGTCTATGGGATGCCGTAGGGGGTTCTACAGGCTGCCGAAGAAGGTTCTACAGGATGCTGTAGAAGGTTCTACAGGCAGCCGAAGGAGGTTCTACAGGCTGCCGTAGGAGGTTCTACAGGAGGCTGAAGGAGGTTCCACAGGATGCTGTAGTAGGTTCCTCGGGACGCTGAAGAAGGTTCTACAGGCTGCTGGAGGAGTTTCTACAGGATACCGTAGGAGGTTCTACAAGATGCCAAGGTAAGTTCTATGGGATGCCGTAGGGGGTTTTGCAGGCTGCCGAAGAAGGTTCTACAGGATGCTGTAGGAGGTTCTACAGGCTGCTGAAGAAGGTTCTACAGGCTCCTGATGGAGGTTCTATAGGCTCCTGTAGGAGATTCTACTGGCTGCCTAAGAAGGTTCTACAGGATGCTGTAGGAGGTTCCAAAGGCTGCTGATGGAGGTTCTACAGGATGCTGTAGTAGGTTCCTCAGGACGCTGAAGAAGGTTCTACAGGCTGCTGTAGGAGGCTCTACAGGATACCGATGCTGTAGGAAGTTATACAGGCTGCTGTAGCAGGTTCTACCGGATGCTGTAGAAGGTTCTACAAGATGTCGAAGGAGGTTCTACAGGATGCAGAAGGAGGTTCTACAGGATGCTGAAGACGGTCCTACAGGCTGCCGAAGGAGGTTCCATAGGATGCTGTAGTAGGTTCTATAGGATGCTGTAGTAGGTTCCTCGAGATACTGTAGGAGGTTCTACAAGATGCCAAAGGCAGTTCTAGAGGATGCCGAAGGAGGTTCTACAGGCTGCTGAAGAAGGTTCTACAGGAAGCTGAAGAAGTTTCTACAGGAAGCTGAAGGAGGTTCTATAGACTGTTGTAGGGGGTTCTACAGTATGCCGTAGGAGGTTTTTACAGGCTGCTGAAGAAGGTTCTACAGGAAGCTGAAGAAGATTCTACAGGAAGCTGAAGAAGGTTCTACAGGCTGCTGTAGGATGTTCTACAGGATGTCGTAGGAGGTTCTACAAGATGCCAAGGGAGGTTCTACGGGATGCCGAAGGAATTGCTAAGGAGCTTCTACAGGCTGTCGTAGGAGGTACTACAGTATGCCGTCGGAGGTTCTACAGGCTGCTGAAGAAGGTTCTACAGGAAGCTGAAGAAGATTCTACAGGAAGCTGAAGAAGGTTCTACAGGGTGCTGAAGGAGGTTCTACAGGCTGCCGTAGGAGGTTCTACGGTAGGCCATAGGAGGTGCTACTGGTGACCCGAAGGAGGTTCTTCGGTATGCCGTAGGAGGTTCTTCATGCTGCCAAAGGAGGTTCTAGAGGATACTGAAGGAGGTTCTACAGGCTGCCGAAGGAGGTTCTACAGGATGCTGAAGAAGGTGCTTCAGGCTGCTGAAGGAAATGCTACAGGATGCCGAAGAAGATTCTAGAGAATGTTCCACAGGATTGCAAAGAAGGTTCTACAGGATGCCAAAGAAGGTTCTACAGAATGCCAAAGGAATTTCTACAGGATGCCAAAGGAGGTTCTATGGGATGCCATAGGAGGGTCTACGGGATGCTGAAGGAGGTTCTACAGGCTGCCGAAGGAGGTTCTACAGGATGTTCTACAGGATGCCGAAGAAGGTTCTACAGGATGCTGAAGGAGGTTCTACAGGATGCCAAAGGAATTTCTACAGGATGCCAAAGGAGGTTCTACGGGATGCCATAGGAGGTTCTACAGGATGCCAAA
Organism: Crenichthys baileyi; assembly: GCA_036173005.1. NCBI lineage: Eukaryota > Metazoa > Chordata > Actinopteri > Cyprinodontiformes > Goodeidae > Crenichthys > Crenichthys baileyi. The sequence goes on along the minus strand of JAHHUM010000170.1, from coordinate 98,184 downwards.
GGAGGTTCTACGGGATGCCATAGGAGGTTCTACGGGATGCTGTAGGAGGTTCTATGGGATGCTGTACGAGGTTCTACAGGATGCTGAAGGAGGTTCTACGGGATGATGTAGGAGGTTCTACCAGCTGATGGTGGTTTTTCACTCACCGTCTATCCTGAAACATCATTTGTTTGGAGTTTGCCAAGAAACCAAATGTGCATATTGATAACTGACTGTGATGGGTCCTTCTTCAGAGTTTCCTACAGATTCCTGTGAGTTGACCTAAAGGCACAGCTGCCAATGTTTAAAAGGCCATGTTTAAATTCCAGCAGCAATTAAAGGCCATGGGCATCCATACATTCAGATGAAGTTGCTTTGCTGCGAGCTGGAAAAGGCCAGTGAGCAGCTTACTCCTTGCAGCTCATTAACCTTTCTATTAACCAGGACGCAGAGAGCCGCCAGTCACAGTTGGAGCTTTTAATTTAAAGAGAAAAGAGAAATTTTACAGCATTGCCAGCAGAACTCTAAGTGGAAGCTTTCACCAACTTATGAATGATAAAATATGGAGAAAGATGCAAAACCTTGACCTTAAGAGAGGAAGGACGTTACAGACTTCATCAACTCTGTCAGAATGACCCATATTCTCATAGTCTCATGAATTATTAATCATTTAGCAATATCTGATTGTATCAACACTTGGCTTTTAAGGTAGCTGTAATTAAACCTTTACTTCAGAAACCTTCTCTTAATCAAGATAATTTCCTAAATTACAGAACTATATCCAAGAGTTTCAGTCAGGTTTCAGAGCTCATCATAGCACTGAAACAGCACCAGTGAAAGTCACTAATGATATTCTTATGGCCTCAGATAATGGACTTGTGTCTGTACTGGTTCTGTTAGATCTCAGTGCTGCATTTGATACAGTCGACCATAATATTCTCTTAGAAAGGCTGGAATATGCTGTAGGGATCAGGGGAACAGCGCTAGGCTGGTTTAAATCTTATCTGTCTGACAGATTCCAGTTTGTTCATGTAAATGATAAATCATCTTTAAACTCCAGGGTTAATTGTGGAGTACCACAGGGTTCAGTACTTGGGCCAGTTCTCTTTACTATATATATGCTTCCAATAGGTCAAATTATCAGGCAGCATAGAATAAATTTTCACTGTTACGTTGATGATACTCAGCTTTACTTATCCATAAATCCTGATGAGCCCAACCAGTTAGATAGACTACAAGCATGTCTTGAAGACATAAAAACTTGGAATGACTTTAAATTTTCTGCTTCTTAATTCAGACAAGACAGAAGTTGTCGTCTTTGGACCGGAGTCTTTAAAAAGAAACTGCTTAGTCAATCACTTAAAGTGGACCTATGGAGAGCCGTTTCATTCAAAATTAAATAAATAAATAAATACTGCTATTGATAAATTATTAATAAACATTCCATGAGATAAATAAATATCCCCATGAAATAAAACAAAATAATTATGTTAAAAGAAATTTTAATCTTATTTTATTTAATTCATTTCAAGATTTATTTAATTTAGTTAAATATTTATTTATTTATTTCATAATGGAGTTTTATTTTGTGACACTTTTATTTTGTAAAGCTACTTTACGTATTTCAGTGACTTTTACTTTTTAACCCCGTTTTTCATTTTAAGCTCTTTTGATTTCTTGTTCTTATATTCAAATGAAGGGGCGGAGTTTTATCTGTGGGGCGCCACCATCAGCTGGGACAGCGCCACCCAACAGATAATATAATATCCCATATTAAACAGAATTATGGGATTTCTTTCTTTCATCTCTGGAATACTGGCAAAATTAGGAATATCCTGTCCAGGAATGACGCTGAAAAACTGGTCCATGCATTTGTCCTGTCTTCGTTCGTCTCAGTGTGGTTTGGATCATCCACAAAACAGGACAAGTCCAGACTGCAACAAACAATCAGGTCTGCAGAGAGAATCATCAGGGCGGATGCAGAACTTGTACAGGTCTAGTAAAGGGCATCTTTCATCTCTGTGGACCCCACACATCCTGCACACAAACTTTGGCTTTTACCTTCAGGTGGCGCTACAGAGCGCTGTCTGCTAAAACCAGCCGCCACAGAGACAGTTTCTTCCCCCAGACTGCTTCTCTGATGGACTCTTGACAGTCAGAGCTTCAGAACACCATGCATACTTGGACTGATCTCACATTATCTTCTCTATAAAGTCACATTGGTATAAATATATATTTAAAAGAGATTTTATAGTTTTTACTTCCATTTATATTGGAAAAGAAAAACAAATCTTCACTCAGAGCAAAGTGTACAAGAGTCACATTCATAGTTTGAGTCACAAACTTGGCAATTAAGCCGGTTCTGATTCTGAAGACATTTGCTTTGTCCATGTGGGCCGCTGCACATTGAAGGTACTGATTCTGGACCAGGAGCTTCTTTCTTTGTCAGCAAACTCTAAGTCTGTGTTAATGTTAAAAGGGCCACACTCGGGACTGTAGTACTGATTCTCCAGAGGTTTTTTAATTCATGGATGGTTCCTGGGTTGTCCCTGAACATCTTGGTAATTTTCCTTGGTCAGATGGTTGAAACTTGTGGTGGTTTTCCTTATCCACCCAGTGTTACTCTCTAATGTTAAAGTTATTTTTGTTGTTATCTTTGTAAGGAGTTTGTCATTTAAAAAGCACCTAGAGCTCAAAGTCTTCGGTTCTGTTCTTCATTTCCATTTTAAAGCTGAAGGTCCATATGTGAACAGGTTCTCCTGCAGCAGTTCTGTCACTTTATCTGAAACTAATGCTGCGTTCAGACCAAACGCGGTTTGAGCATCAGGGGCGTCTGGTTTTCATGCAAAGTCTATGTGGACGCGCCTCTTGGAGCGGCCAGAGGTCCTGCGGCACGTTTCACGAGTCCGGCGCGGCGCATCTTGACGCGTTTCGAGCGTTTCAAACCTCTGACGCACGTTACGCGCATCTGAACATTTGGAGGTTGACGTGCCGCATCAACCAATCAAAGAAGCTCAGCTTTCTGACGTAGTGATGTATTTAATCATGTGACGGAAAGACCACAAAGATCCCGGGAAATCCCACAAAGACAATGGAGGATAAACTTATCGTTGCGGTTTCAAACTGGGCCGGGGACAGACGAAAATAGCGCTGAAAGCGATCCTCCTCTGCACGCAGCTCCTGGAGCAAGTGGTGAAATTCACCAAACTCTGAACGCCTCTGAATTGTCTGGTGAATCCAGACACGGCACAGAGGCGCCAGACGACGACGTTCTCTTGCTTTATTCAGCAAATAAAGCCAAGCCACTCTCTCGATTGCATCCGCCATTCTACACAAGAGACAGAGAAAGGAAGCTCCTCCCAACGCGCGTCTGTTCACAGTTTTTTGACGCCCCAGAGTTCAAGTGCACCAACTTGAGGTGTTGGACGCCTTTTTGACCCTCAAACCGCCTTTGGTCTGAACGCAGCATTAGAAGAACATGGAGCTTCAGCCAAGCAGCGGAAGATGGAAAGCTGCAGTGAAGCGTGAACAAAATGAAGCTGTATAGACTGAGGGACAGAAGCAGGTTTCAGAGCTGTAACACGGGGATAGAATATTTTAATGATCTTCTGCTGCTTTGGCACCTTTCTTATGAAAACTATTTATTTTGGTCTCCATCAGATTTTTAATAAAGTTTCCAGCTTCACTGGAGCTGCTGCAGTGAAGCAGCAAACTGGATTTGGGAAATCTGTTTATTAACAGCAGTTTTCCCTCATTAGTCTGAAACTGATGAAGACTCACGGAGGCTTTCAACACGGGCTCATTTAAAAGGCAGAACAGTTTTCTAAAACATGTTTCAGACTCTATGTGAATCTTAGCTGTGGTCGTAGCTTCTGGGTCAGAATGTTTGGGATTTATTGTTCTGCTTTTTAGTGAGGTTCTGTTTGCTGTGACTTTAATATTGCACTTTGCAGGCTTGATTTTGGTTCTGTTTCATTTGCTTCCATCTGATCCTTCAGTTTGTTCCTTTCAGCTTTCTGCTGTCCGACACACCTGGTTGTAGTTTATAATGACCTTCCTCATTCTGGTCGTATGTTCTCAGGTTTTATGTGGCTTCTTGTCAGATGTTTACTCCTGCATCGATTCATTGAATGAGGAGTTTTTGCATGTAGAGGCAGCATGAATGCACTGTAGATAAAATAGAGCACTTTGTTGATTCACCATTATAACCTTTATTTATAGGGAGTCCCATGCAGACAGAGGGAGGGATGAAAATAAGGCCAGCTATAATGTTTTCTGATGAAAAACATGTTTGACACCTGGCCTCAGCAGACACTCCCTGAAGAATCACCTCCTCAGGTTGAAGAGGACAGCAGCTGTTTTACAAGAGAGATGGGAGAGCTGTGTCCTCAGACAGTCTATAAAGCACGTTTAGCAGCCCATAGAACCTCCATCAGCAGGCCGTAGAACCTCCCTCAGCAGCCCATAGACCCTCCCCCAGCAGGCAGTAGAACCTCCTTCAGCAGGCCATAGAACTTCCCTCAGCAGACTGTAGAACCTCCCTCAGCAGGCCATAGAACCTCCCTCAGCAGCCCATAGTATGTCCCTCAGCAGCCCGTAGAACCTCCTTCAGCAGGCCGTAAAACCTCCCTCAGCAGCCCGTAGAACCTCCCTCAGCAGGCCATAGGACCTCCCTCAGCAGCCCATTGAACCTCCCTTGGCAGTCCATAGAACCTCCTTCAGTCGCCTGTAGAACCTCCCTCAGCAGCCCATAGAACCTCCTTCAGCAGGCCATAGAACCTCCCTCAGCAGCCCATTGAACCTCCCTTGGGAGTCCATAGAACCTCCTTCAGTCGCCTGTAGAACCTCCCTCAGCAGCCCATAGAACCTCCTTCAGCAGCCCATAGAACCTCCCTCAGGAGCCTGTAGAACCTCCCTCAGCAGCCCATAGATCCTCCCTCAGCAGGCCGTAGAACCTCCCTCAGAAGCCCATAGAACCTCCTTCAGCAGGCCGTAGAACCTCCCTCAGCAGCCCATAGAACCTCCCTCAGGAGCCTGTAGAACCTCCCTCAGCAGCCCATAGAACCTCCTTCAGCAGGCAGTAGAACCTCCTTCAGCAGGCCGTAGAACTTCCCTCAGCAGACTGTAGAACCTCCCTCAGCAGGCCATAGAACCTCCCTCAGCAGGCCATAGAACCTCCCTCAACAGCCCATAGAACCTCCCTCGGCAGCCCATAGAACCTCCCTCAGCAGCCCATAGAACCTCCCTCGGCAGCCCATAGAACCTCCCTCAGCAGCCCATAGTATGTCCCTCAGCAGCCCGTAGAACCTCCTTCAGCAGGCCATAAAACCTCCCTCAGCAGCCCGTAGAACCTCCCTCAGCAGGCCATAGAACTCAGCAGCCCATTGAACCTCCCTTGGCAGTCCATAGAACCTCCTTCAGTCGCCTGTAGAACCTCCCTCAGCAGCCCATAGAACCTCCTTCAGCAGCCCATAGGACCTCCCTCAGGAGCCTGTAGAACCTCCCTCAGCAGCCCATAGATCCTCCCTCAGCAGGCCGTAGAACCTCCCTCAGAAGCCCATAGAACCTCCTTCAGCAGGCCGTAGAACCTCCCTCAGCAGCCCATAGAACCTCCCTCAGGAGCCTGTAGAACCTCCCTCAGCAGCCCATAGAACCTCCTTCAGCAGCCCATAGAACCTCCTTCAGCAGGCCGTAGAACCTCTCTCAGCAGGCCGTAGAACCTCCCTCTGCAGCCCATAGAACCTCCTTCAGAACCTCTTCAGGATCTCTCAGGAGGTTTTCTGTCTGACTTCATCAATCTCTCACATCGTTGTGGAGGGTTCTGGTCCACTCTTCTTTGCAGCGTTTCTTCAGTTCAATGATGTTTCTGTTCGGCTCTCTGAAGGTCCCACTACAGTAATCAGGCTGAGGTCTGGACTTTGACTAGGCCATTGAAAGACCTTGATTTCTTTTCAGCCATTCTGTTGTAGATCTGCTGTGCTTGGGATCATTGTTCTGTTGATGACCTAGTTTGGACCAGTCTCAGCTTTTAGGACTCACATTCTAGAAGAATTTGGTAAACAGAGGATATTGTGGTCCACTCATCTTCTCTACCGGCCTAATCTGTGTGGCTTCGCTGGTTCCAATCACTAGTTCATCCATCACAGTTTATGGGAGGAAATTAACAGTTTGGGGATAAAAAGAGAGAAATCCATAAGTCATCAGTTTCTGGTTGGAAGATGGGATTACAGTTTGATTTCTTTGCTGTGAGTTTTTATCTTTACTGGAGAGTCTTCTGGATGAGTGAGCCGAAGGAAAGTTTGGATCTCAGGATAAAAGATCAAAATAGAAACTTCTTCTGGACTGGAGAAACAAACACACCTGATGTGGGGAGAGATTGAGAGGGCAGGAGCTTTTTGTTTCTTTAAAAACCTTCTGCTCATTCAGCTAATTTCAGATGATAACAGGCAGGACATCTGAAGAAGAAAGTCAAAATGCTTTGCAAGTAAGAACACAATCAGACTTTTATTGAGAAACCACAGGATGTTCTTCAAGTGTCTGTGTTCCTGCAGAAACCTGAAGGAAGGTGAGAACAGAGTCTTTCCTCCACTCCTGGATCATGAACTGCATTCCCAATCAGCCGTCAGGAGGAGGAAATAGATAGAAGTTTGAGATGTGACCTGAGAGCTGCTGTCTGTCGCTCAGAGGAGAAGAACAAGAGACGCCTGCTTACCTGCTGACAGCAGAGTCAAACACCTGTGACGAAAAGAGATAAACAGGAAGGAAGTGGACGTCCTCAGTTCCATCCTGTCAGCCTCAGCTCTTCCCGAAGGAGGAGGATGAGGAGGACAAGGAGGAGGAAAATAGACATGGAAGACAAGGAGCAGGAAGCAGGTTGATAATGAGGGCCAGCCTCACACAAAGAGAATAGAAATGGAGGAGTTTCTTCAGGTCAGATACAGAGAAATGGTTACTGTTAAGACAAAATGAGCAGAAGATATTTTAAGGTTTGACTTTTTAACTTTGATTCCTGCATTTCAGACTGAAACTCTGAGAGACTTTCTGAGGAGCACAGATGTTCAGAGGATCGTCAAGGCAGCAGCCTGAGTTGATCAGGAGTTATCTCTGATCAATCAGATGGTTCTGCATCCAAAACCATCATTCATCACCAGCTGCAGCAGGGATTACTCTGGGAAACCTCTGTCCAACTGATACTGCCCAGAGGAGCTTCTCTGGGCTTTGATCACCTGGGATGGACCACCACACAGCTGGAATGGAAGGATTGGTATTCCAGATGTTTGTTGGAAGAAATGGACACTGGTTTCTCTGGACAAAGGTGAAGCTATTTCACCTTAAAAGAATAAAGTTCAGGTGCAGCTGCAGAGTTGTGTCTCTGCTGGTTGTTGTGTGAAATTAATTTATCTGATGGATTTCTGTCCTGCTCTGCCTCATGATCCTCCTCCCAGCGTCACACAGGAAACCAGGCATGCGTACTATTTAAATCCAAAGAGGGAACGGACTGGATTGAGGGATTCCAGATGCCTGAGATAGGATTTCCCTGCATGACTGAGCAGAGTGATTTGCGCTTCCACCTCCCTCACAGGAATCGATCCAAACCTCTGAATGAGGAGTCAGATGTGGCAGCAGAACCATCTGTGTAGAGAAATAAATGATGATAGGATTCCGTTTGTCTGTTTCTGCTGCTGAGTCTACTGAAAACCAAGCTCAAGCAAACCTTTTGACTCAACTTTTCCTCTCTGTTTACCAGCTACAGAAGCCTCCTGACCCGATTCCCAACGGAGAGATAGTCCTCCTGCTGAGAAGCTAAAGGTGTATTTTGTTCTGAGACTCCAACAGTTGGTTTCTCAGCTTTTTAATTGGAGCTCCATCTCTTTGTTTCAGCTGACGCTCCAATATCAAACATAACACCAGAGCCAAGTCCTGTCACCCTGAGCTGCATCACGCTGAATTTATAATGCGTTTGGATCGGTTTTTATCCCTGTATCTGTGCAGAATAAATACTTGCAGCAGCTCACGGAGATGTCCAGAGCTCAGTTCGGAGCATTCAGCTCAGGATCACAGGGTAAAGGTTCGCTGTATAAAAGAGAGCTGCCTTCAGCATGATGACACCTGTAGTGGCTACAACACAACCCCGATTGGACCTTTCACACACATTTATCTGTCTCCTATAAGCATCCTGAGGAAACCCTTCCTGGACTATAGTACAGTTCTTCACAGCAGCCTTTTATCCTATGCATGGTGGCATCTCAGACTCCTCAGGTCTTTCAGTAGACGTGAAGTGTTTTCTACTTGTGAATGATCTGATTTTTATGATTCAGAAAATGCTTAGTCCTGGTGGATTAGTTCTGTCTCCGATTCAGACCAGGAAAAGACATGAAAAAACAATTAAAATGTTCTGCCAGACTGAACCAGGTTGACATGATCAACTGGTCCTGTTTGGCTTCTTTAACTGTTTTGTTTGGATCAGACGGTGCTTTGTGATTGACTGTTTTGTATAAGTTGCCAGACTCCACTTCCACTGTGGAGAAGTTGAATGAGCAAGTTGTTTTCTTTCCATTAATAATTCTGCTCTGAAGTGAGGAACCACCAAGACATCCAAAGACTACACCACAACTCAACTGTAGTTGAATTTTCCTATTGGTTAAAACGGTACATCTTGGTCCATGTCTACATCACAGCGCCCTGTTCAGGTATAAAACCATCTCACTCAGACACGCCCTGTAGCAAGCCAGGAGTTGATACTGCCAACATTGATCATAGCACTTTATGCTTTATATCTTCAATCATATTCTTCACTTCATATAAATCTACATGTAAATGTAAACCTTCTGAAAGTTTGTTACAGCTTTGAACGTTAGCTCATGTTAGCAATGATGCTGCTAACCTCAGTTTACCACTAGAAACTGGACCCGTTCTGTCCTCCACTGCCTCGGCAGTCCGGCTTCAGGCATCGCTGAGTCAGCACCTTAAGCCAGCAGCTCCAGCTGATAAGGCCCAGGCCATCCGGGCTTCTCAAAGCCTCCCTCAATCTCTGGTGACGAGGGGGGTGATAAATCCTCCACCTCAAAAGATCTGTCTATAGTAAAGCTACCAGTGTCGCTCTGCACACTCTCCATGTGTCAATATGTCAAATTAAGCTAGCTGCTATTTTACCTCGTCCTCCTGACCACACCCCTGCTCAACCCCCTCCTCTCATCCCCACACTTGGCCACGCCTCTTTGTGTCTCTTGGCACCGCCCACTTTGGTGGCATTTTTCATAAAGTGTCTGAGAGCCATGGGTCGCGTTAACCAAATATTTTCAATTTTTGACCTTTTTTTTTTAAACGGTGATGGAAAAATCTGAAGGCCATCAGTCGTTTTGACAGATTGTAATTCACACCCCGGACCACTTGGTGGCGAGGTGGCATATTAATTAGCTGTTTCCATCCGCTGAAGCGAGTGCTTACCGGATCAGGAAACCCTTGCTGTTCCCTGATTTCAAAACTGTGGCGCTTGTAGTTCTGGTCTCTAGTGTGGCACCAGAGCGCTGATTCAGCCTCCAGAATGACATAAAAACTGCCAGGACAAGTCGTCTGTCCGAGGCAAAAGTCCAAAACCTGGGACCACAGTCAGTGTTTTTGACACTGCAGAGAAAAAAGTTCAATGTATTTATCTGGATGATATTTGGACTGAATATAAATTAAAAAGAATAAAAATAAAAGCTATAAAATGTTTTATTATCATTTAAAAAAATAAAGTGAAGGGTAAAAATAGATTATGACTGGATTTTTTTTTACCGTCTGTCAAAATGACAGACAATGAAAAATTATAGCCGACCTCTGCTGGGGGTGGGTTTATGCTTTTACATCGAGTTTAGTTCCAATTTAAATTATCAGGAGACAGACACACTGTGACAACATAATAAACATATTATATATATATATATAATAATAATAATAAATATCCTGAATACATTTAATCAATTTGACTGATAATAAATAAATCTTAAATTGATGCATGTAGGAATGAATCCCTCCTTCAGACTGACCTGTCAATAGAAATGAAGCTGATCATTTTCAGACTGATTTCTGATTCTTCAGTTTAATGTAGACACACATTCAGCAGCTGAATTAGCTTCAGTAGGAAGCAGCAGACGGAGCTACATTGTTGTGATCAGTGGGTGTTTCTGCTCAGCTCAGCCTCACAGTTTGTCCTGATGCTGCTGCTCTCCAGTAAGCAGCAAAAACATCTGTTGTTCAGCTGAATCTCTTATCCAGACGAGCTCCCAGGGGATTTAAACCCCCAACCTCTGGCAGAGTGTGAACTTTCTCTTCTGCCCACTGAGCATCACAGAGCCGTGACAGAGACCGATTTCCCCACGGAGGCAGCAATACAGAAAACTTTTAATATGAGCAGAGAAAAGTCCAGATGAAATCCTGACGTTTTGTTTTCCAGCTGAACTTCGAGTTTCAACGTTTCTTCAGACGCTTTAATGTTAAAAATGACAAACTGCAAAATATAAAACCTTTAACACATCCTGATGTCTTTAAAGCCCTTAAATCATAATTTTTACAATCTTTTCATTTTCAGCTTCTAGCTGGTGTCACTTTTATAAATGCTGTCTGAGAGTTGTAGCTTGGAGACCTAACAAACCAGGACATTATCCAGGATTTAAAAGCTTCCTGTTGTGAACCCACCGTGACAAATGAAAACAATTTGATTCAACAAAGTAAAACTCTGCTCTGGTTCTGATTAGCATTGTTACTCGGATGCTTCAGCAGTCAGCACTATTCTATGAACAGCTGACAACTAAATACTTTATATTAGTGAGCCATGCAGTGGATGTGTAAAACATAGCATCAGTGAATGGAAGCAGCTGAAAGTCTCACCTTTCTCCACATCATCATTTCATTGTTTGGCCGTGGCTTCATGCAGCCAATAAGAGAAGCTAAAGTCCCCTTGTACAGTTGTTGATTGGGCCCAAAAATAGTCACTGCTGCACCTAATGATTGTGGATAATCATGCAGGATAAATGTTTAGAGAGAGTTATTACTCATTGTAGCAATTCATTGACATCAATAGACATTTTTTTGCTAACAGAAGACACAGAAAAACTAAAAAAAACAGATTTTATTATCTGAGAAACTTTTTGCTCACAAACAACATACAAAGCAGCTTTCATTGTCTGGCTGTTGACTCACTGCTAGATCTACTCATCATAGTTGTCCCCCGAACACTCTATATATATATCTATATATCTATATTTTTGCTTCCTGTTAAGTGAAACAGAGGTGCTGAATCGAGTCTTTAACTTGGAGGAAGAATCGTTTCTTAGACTTGGACTCAGAGTGAAGTCTCGTGATATTTGTGTTTTAAGTTCTGGAGAGAAATTAAGACAGGTGATGTGCATAAATCCAGTTAAAGTTTAATTTATTATCCAGGGATTTTTCTGGAAGGTGGGTTATCAATGGTTTGTAACAATCTGTTCCTGCTAGCTGTTGTTTATAATATAATGATGTCTGGTCTATTCATGACGGGAACTTTCCTGTGTCTTATTTTCGCAGGAAGAAAATAAAATGTTGCTGATGTCCTTCTGACTCAGTAAGGAAAATAAAGGTCTCCAAACCCAGTGTCACCCACTGTGTAGTATAGCAGTGGATAATTTAAACAGACCAGATGGCAAAGAGACTTAAGACACGACTTGGGATTTAAAAAAAACGACTTGTAAACATCCTGAAGCCAAGGGGCAAAAGGTTTTTCCAACATCATCATTCATAGATGGAAACATGTTGTCCATTTTAAAGGGATGTGGATCAAAAAGCTCTTTAGAACCCAATGTTAAAAATAATGGAAATATGGACTGGGATTTATTTGTTTTCTACTTTCAGGTTTCCCAGGTAAATAAATTGAGCAGTCAACATTCAGTTTATTTATTCATTTCAGTTTTATTTATATAGCGCCATTTCACAACACATGTCGTCTCAAGGCTCTTCACAAACGGTGGAATGGTGCGGATTGTTGGGGAAGTTAGATTAAACTACTGAGTGTTAGAGGTTGCCCATTTTAGAATGGGCTATGGGTAGGGGTACTAAGTAAACTAATAAACTTATGGATGGATAGATGGGTAAAGTGTGTCCATCTAGAGCCCACTGGTGGTCATTGTTATACTAAAAACCACAACGATTGGGATACCTCTCTCTGTCAGACTGATTATAACCATTGGAAAAGAGAAGGGGTCATACAGGTAGCAGAAATGGAGGGTGTGTTTGCACCTCAACCATAACTAAGCCGGTTTAGGCTAAACCTGACTCCCCCTTACTCCATCCAACAGGGAGGGAGGAAGGCAGACATCTGTGGAAACTTCTGTCACTTTAGGCAGAAGTAAATTTTAATCTAGGTTTTCTCCCCTTTAGCTTTAGATCAGTCTCACCATGATCTCCTCTGTACCTCTCAGGGTCTACTGGGGAATCTGACACATCAGCAGCAGATCCTTTGAGTCCTGGAAGATGTCCAGAACATCCAGGTCAACATCTCAAACTGTTATTGTGTTCCTTAAACCATTCTGGAAGCATTTCTGCAGAGTGGCAATGCAAGGCCAAAGTCATCAGGGAAAACCGTTTCCATGAAGAGATGGACAGGAACATCCATATAAATATTGAGATCAATGTTTTCCTGCAGAACTTTGCGAGGGAACACAGGTCAGAATCCTGACCCCTGGTGTCTCAGATGTCTCCCAGCTCCAGCACTCCTAATCAAATAACTGCATAACCTCCCTTAATGTTGCAGAAACCTGACAATGGTCCATTCAACAGGAGGCATCTAACACGGAGGCCAGACTCTAGTGGATCAGAAATTTCAGGCCAGCCCTCAGCACCAATCACACTGATTCCAGTTGTCTGGTTTTCATTTCTTCACCAATTTGGGTTGGTTCTGACTTCTGCAGACCAGGACCACCCAGATGCTCTGACCATAGTTCTTCTTATTCTTTTTTTGGGCTGTGAGTTGATCCCAGTTTTTTGGCTTCTGTTTCTCCACCTGCTTTTTAAAAACTGACCACAGGTTCTGGGTTCAGATCTGGGGAGTTTCCAGACCACAGGAACAACAATCTTTAATGTTCTAAACTTTGACAACTTTGACGTCACTTTAGCCTTGTGACATGTTGCTCCATCATGCTGGAGAAGCCACAGATCATCGCCAAGGTGTTCCTGTAGCGGTGGATGCATTCCTGGAGGACATTTTGATCCTAGTCTTTATCCATGGTAGAGTTCTTGGGCAGAAATGGAGGATGGACACTTCTTTGAGGGAGAAGTAACACCAAACATTGATTGGATCAAGATGCTTTACTGTTGGCACCAACAGGACTCATGGTAGCTCTCAGCTGTTATTCTCCAGATGTTATAAATAATCAAAAGGATGATCATCATATAAAAACATTGCTACAGTCTTCTGCTGTCCATTCTTCTTTTTTCAGTTGGATTTGTATGGTTTTCCTGGACAGACATCGCTTCTTCTCTGCCTTCTTGTCTCACATTCACCTGCTGCCAAGTTCTGTAAGCTTTGAACTGGTGGCAACAGGCTTCTGTACTGCCTTCAAAAAGAGAGAAGGTCCTGGAGCTTGTTGGATCCTCTTGAACGTCCAGAAGCTTCTGTTTAGTCAGCTGTAATGTTTCCTGCATATGAGGCTGTTTGAAAGCAAAGTGATGCTGCTGCTTCTCTTTGTAGACAAGCGTTGGTAAGACAAGAAGACAATGATCTCAAACTCCTGGACCTGGGGGCTGGTGTCCAGCATCTCCTAGATTGTTTCTGATTAATCGCACCTGAATAAAGTAACTAGCTCATTAGATGAACTCTGGCGAACTTGACTGAATGCTGAGGAGGTGTGTTGAACCAGGGATGCATCTAAAAGTTGCATGAAATCAACCCTCAAGCGCTGAAGTTAGCTAAAGTTCAGTCCAGAAGGATTCATGGATCCTGTTTCTGGAGTAAAATAAACCAAGTCAGAGTTCAAATGAACATTTAGGTGTTGCATCACAAAAGAAACCGAATAAAAACTTTCAAACCGAAGACCTTTTTTCAGAAGTCTGTGATGTTCCCCAACGAAGGCCTTGAGACCCTGAACATTCAATTCAATTCAATTCAGTTTATTTATATAGTGCCAATTTACAACACATGTCTCAACATGACTGAAGGTCTGCTTCATCTGCTCTGCTGCAGAGGAACAGAGAAGATTAGTCTTTCATGTTGGATTGCAGAGGGGGAGCATATAGCTGATTCCTGAGGCTGAATAAACCAGTAAAACCAGTCACTGCCAGTATGTATGCAAAGTCGTTCTCTGATATGGGCTTAATGGCAGAATTTTAGCCCACTTTACTTCAGACTGAGTCTCTGCAGCTGCATCATGTGTCACTAGATGTTTCTCCTGCTGTGCACGCAGACACCATGTTCAGGTGCTCCAAATGTTTCTTTTCCTTCAGATTTTCTCTTTTGTGTTTTGGAGCCAAGATTTCAGTGAGATTAGAGAGTTTTCTTTCTCGTCGATCTGTTCAAACAAGCAAAATCTGCTTCATCTCTCGCTCCGCTCCGCACAGCAACGCTCCGCAGCTTCAGGGAGGAGGATTGGGAGGGATAATTGGATTATTTCAATTAAACTTTCAGACAGACTCAGATATGGAGCTAAAATCTGAGCAGATGCCAAAAATAAGAAAAACAAAGTAAAGAATCACAGAGCCAGCTTACTGCAGAACCCTGCAGAGGTCGGATATAATTACAGCAAAACACTAAATTAATATGAGTTTTATGTTTCATTTATCTCTGCTTTACAAATGTTGGTTTATTAAAATAAGACATTTGAATTTTCGCCATCTGTTTTCCTGAGATATAGCAAAAAATGAATTTGAGAATTGTGCTGTAAACAGTCTTGGTTCCAGTATGTAGAAGTGTTGGGACCGGGCCCTGGGGCCTGAGGGACCTCTGTGGGGCCTCTGGCTTTAAAGCAGGGCAGCAAATTGTTGAATCCCCTCATCAGCATCCAGTCATTCAACTTTGTAGAGACGTCATTAAACCTGCGGCCTCAAGTCTGTCCCTCAAAACTTCACCACCACCTCTGATGTCAGCCTGAACTGGATTCTTCTCTCCAAACTCTAGAAACTGCTCCAAACTGATCCAGATCCTCAGAAGCTCCATCATGAGGTAACACGTCCCAGAAGGAAGCACAGACATTCCTGCTGTTACGACTTGCGTTATGTGGGACCCCAGAATGCTGACAAGTAGGCAGCCTGACGGTAGGTGAAAAACGATTTAATAAAAAAACTAAAACTCACTCTCAGAAGAGGCAGGAACAAAACAAAAGCAGGCTGGCTAGACAGGCATTGCATGGTCCACAAAACCAGACATGAGCATGATAACAAGACATGATTTGAGAAAATGTTTCCGCAACGAATAACTGAACAGGTGTGTATATATAGAGTGTGAAACAGGTGGAGCTAGGAGACAGATTAGTTTGGAGCAGGTGAACCGGTTGAAGATAATTGACAGACAGAACAGAACGTGGCTGGAGCAGGAACAGAGACTCCTGAATACAAAAAAAAAACTAAAGCATGCCCAGAACCAAAAACCAAACTTGACAAAACATGAACAAGACTAAAACATGACCAGAAAAATAATAAACAGATTCAAAAACTGTGAGACAAATATAAGAAAAACCCAGAAACCAGAAACCAAACAACCCCAAATCATAACACTTGCCCAGCAAAACTCTTCCTGGAGAATCCCAAGGTGTTCTCAGGCCAGAATGGAAATATGTTCCTTCAGAAGGTTCTGGGTATGTCTAGCGGTCTGCTTCCCCTGGGGCCTACCTGGAAAGCTTTCAAAGGGTTTCAAAATTTGAAGCAATCCTGATCAGATGAACCACCTCCTTTTGATGTGGAGGACTAGCAGCTGTACTTCAAGCACCTCCTGGATGATGGAGCTCCTCTCCTCATCTCTAAGGCAGAGCCTGGCCTCTTGAAAAAGAACCTTCAAGACATGAAGAATCAGAATCAGAATCAGAATCAGAATACAGTTTGAAAGGAAGAAATCACTCCTGAGTAGGGCCTGAGCTGGATGCACCATACAGAAGAGGCCTTAAAGTTATTGTTACAACAAAGGTTTTTCCTCAAAGTCTTTAATATATTTCCTTAGGTGTGTTCAATACTTATTCTCTGTGTTGTTCCAATGTTTACCCATAACCTTATTTCTGGACTAATTTACTTTGGTTTCTCTGCACGTGTGAAATATATTTACTGTGGAAAACTGAATTATGTTTATTTTGAGAAGTTAACATCTGACTTTCTGCTCTGAGTTCTTCTACAACCATCTGATAAAATGATCTGTTTAGGTGTGAATCTCTCAGCAGAGGCAGAGCAGTTCCATCAGTGACCAGCTGATTAAAACCAGCGGCTGCTGTTTGGGCTGACTCGGAACCGCTGTTACTGTTATAATTACTGGAGAGTAAATCAGGATAAATACGGCTGACCTGAATCTCCAGGGTTGTTTTAAAGCAGAGGTGAAGGTCTGAGGGTTTAATGGCCCTGCTACTGAGGCACCATCAGGAGAACCATCAGTCTACTCAGACAGAAACCTGTGAAAATAAATGAGTTTCACTCTGGAACAGCAGATTCCTACAAGCTGTTTTAGTTGTCAGTTATTTCTGACTTCTTCAACTCTTTTTATGATGGCGCCAGCACCAGCCGGTTCCAGAGCGTCATCATTTGGGTGGAACATGGAGTAGAACTGCTGCTCTTCAATATAAAGGGGAGTCAGCTGAGGTGGTTCATCTGGTCTGGATGCTTCCTGGTAGTCAAGGAAACACCAAGAGATCCTTAAGGAGGAGCTGGAGAATGGTCAACCACACATCAGATAATTAAAAGATGGATGGATGGATGAATGGGTGGATGGATGGATGGATGGATGGATGGATGGATGGATGGATGGGTGGATGGATGATGGATGGATGGATGGATGGATGGGTGGGTGGATGGATGATGGATGGATGGATGGATGGATTGGTGGGTGGATGGATGGATGGATGGATGATGGATTGATGGAGGATGGATGGATGGATGGATGGATGATGGATTGATGGAGGATGGATGGATGGATGATGGATGGATGGATGGATGGATGGATCATGGATGGATTGATGGAGGATGGATGGATGGATGGATGGATGCATGGATGGAGGATGGATGATGGATGGATGGATGGATGGATGGATGGGTGGATGGATGGGTGGGTGGATGGATGATGGATGGATGGATGGATCATGGATGGATTGATGGAGGATGGATGGATGGATGGATGGATGCATGGATGGAGGATGGATGATGGATGGATGGATGGATGGATGGATGGGTGGATGGATGGATGGGTGGATGGATGGGTGGGTGGATGGATGATGGATGGATGGATGGATCATGGATGCATGGATGGAGGATGGATGGATGGATGGATGAAGAGGCTTGTTATGAATTCAACAATGAAAACAAACCTCTTCATTACATTTGGTGGTAACCATGGCAACTGGCTGCATACATGATCATTACAGCAACTACACAGATAAACATGCAGATATACATACTTCACATATGTTTAAATAATAAAACCAGATGGAATAATGATTGAAAGACTCATTTCATCATAAGTGAAGTCGTTCTGATTCCGTAGCTTCATGTTTAATTTTCTGCACAGCACCTGGAATAATTTAAATGTCAGTTTCTACTCAGACGCCAAGCTGCATCTAACTGACACATTATCATTAAATGTAGTCTTTCTTTCCACTGAGCTGCCGATCAGCTCATGGAGGCCAGCCTACTTTATTTACCTGCTGAGAAAACAAACCTGATGTGGCGTTGGTAAACCAAATAAATGTAAATATGAATACAGGATAAATTATTTCTTCCAGGGAACATGAAATGAACTATTTAAGGATAGATAGATAGATAGATAGATAGATAGATAGATAGATAGATAGATAGATAGATAGATAGATAGATAGATAGATAGATAGATAGATAGATAGATAGATATAGCTAGATAGCTAGATAGATAGATAGATAGATAGATAGATAGATAGATATTAGACAGACAGAAATATGCTCCATGTCTTCATATGTAGATGTGAGGAGCTACAGGGGGAGTACCTGTTGCCTCTGACAGCACAGGACATGGGCTGAAGTTTCATCTGCAGCTGAACCATGGAGGTTCAGACTTTTTTCTCGGATCAGTGAAGCAAGGCGAACAGGTTTCAGAGCAGAGGAGACATGAGTGAATGAGGCCAGCAGGAAAATGGGGAGATGAAGGGGAGGGCTGGAGTTCTCTTTGTGAGGACAGCTTACCCGTGCTGGAGACACCTTCAGGTGTCACTAGGGGCTTTACCTTCATGGTAGAATTTGGAGGTTCAGGTCAGGGGAACAGATGAAATGTTCAGATTTCCACATTTTATCCATTGAGAGCTCATCAAACATGTTTTTTTTTTGCAGGCTTCAATGTCTTTTACAGTAGCTCTCATAAATGTTCTGTTGATTCAAATGTTCTACTAGTTCTAAACTTACAGAAAATTAGCAAAACATCTGTGATCCATGCAGCAATCTTCTGCCTCAAACAGGTCCAGGAGGGAAATCTACACATCCCTCCTCCCAGCGATAGTTTAGGGGAACCACGAGGAACAAGAAATAAACAGAACCTGAAGAATTACAAGAATCAAGAACAGAAAGAGAAATGATGAGAAGGTACACAAATAAATCCTTAAATACTCAAAACAAAAGAAACAAAAGTAAACCAACGTCCAACAGTTCCTGACTCAAGGAAGCATCTGGACCAGATGAGCCTCCTCAAATGATTCCCTCCAGTCTGGAGGAACAACAGGCCCAGATAATGAAACTCCTCAGATATGAGCCTGTTCACCTACAGAGGAAGCTTTGTGCTTAGGATCTTTCTGTTGGAAAACAGATGGACCAGTAAGTCATGAAGGTGAAGAAATGACATTTAAACGGAGTAGGGAGTCCAGAATGACTACTGGTAAGATGGAGCTCTCATGTACCTCCAGAAGTACATCTCCTACTTTCCTGTAACCAATTGGAGTAAAATGGAGACATCAGACATTAGTGTATTTTTATGTTTATTCACACGCACACATACATATTCTGCTAATCTTTTGCTCATCTTCTCATGGCTATGAGTAATGTGTGAATCAGGACTCCAAGAAGCTATTAAAGGCTTATAAAATGGAGCCTGAAGACATCAGACAAAAAGACGATAAATCAAAACAAACAACAAAAAAAACACATCTTACACATACATCATCATCATACCTAACACAACAACATCAATACACACAAATGCATTGCTTTCCCGGAGGGGTAGGAGCTACCGGTTGAGTTGTATTTATAAATGAAGTAGTTTGGTCTTCAATATGTTTGTAAAGGTGGAGATGGATCTCAACACCATCATCAAGCTCATTCCATATCTGCGAACCCCTGCATGTCACACTCAAGCTGGTGCTTTTGAGTCTTCTTTTTTTTACCACTTATGAGGTGTTTATTTTTGGTGTCATGAGTATGCAGAGGATTATAAATTGGAATAAGCTCAGACAACCTAGTTTTCATATTGTTAACAGTTAGATACATCAAACATGCATTCTGATATATATTCAACTCAGTAAGTCGGAGGAGACCGAAGCGATGGAACAACGGGTGAGTGGGGGCATTGAAACCAAACCATGACACTGCTCCTATTAACTTCTTTTACAAGTTTTCCGATCTCCTTAAATAACTGGGGAAAGTATTGCACCATATGACATTACGGTAATTAATATGAGGCTCAAAAAATGTTTTGTACAAGGTGAGAAGAGCAGGTAGATGTAGATAGTATCTTATTTTGGAAAACAGGAGAAACATATTGTGATAGAGTTAATATTAGATGTTCTATATGAAGTTTAAAATTAGGCGATTTATCAATGAGGACCTTCAGGAACTTTGTAGGACAGACTTGTAAGAGCTTTTCATCATTTGTCTTTAGATGGATATCATTGGTATCTAATGTATTCTTATTTGATTTGAACACAATATAGTTAGTTTTTCTGTTATAGTTTTGATGTTAGGACAAAAGTTATTGCACTTGAACCAAGTATCTATTTTTTGTAGTTCACTATTAAGAAGACACTGTAGGTCAAGTGTGTTTTCTTGTGACAGGAACAAATTGGTATCATCAGCAAACAAAACCTTATGTAATATTTGAGAAGAATTTACAAAATCATTCATGTAAATCAAAAAGCAAAAGCCCCAGAATTGAGCCCTGAGGGACCCCATATTTGATTTCCTTTTTTAAAGATTTATTGTTATTAATGTTTACATTATGTTGTCGAGCGTTCAAGTAACTTCTAAACCAATTAAGTGCCGTTCCTCAAATGCCGTAATGATGCAACTTCCCGAGTAATTTGTTGAAATCAATAGTATCAAATGTCTTAGATAAATGTCAGAAAATGTCAACACCACAGTGGCCTTGTTCAAAAAGTGCTTCCTGAAGCCATACTGGGAACTAGTGAGAACATGTAACTACTCCAAGTATTCACTCAATCTGATTTACACAATCCTCTCCAGCACCTTAGATAGAGTTGGTAGGACAGAAATTGGCCTAAATAAGTATTCATATTATTTTTATTACCAGATTTTACTATCATGACCAGAGACAGAGAACCCAAATTCAGCCAAACACAAAGTGATAAGTAAAAAGGTTTATTCAGAAATTCAGGATCAGAGAGCAGAAGAACAGCAGTCAGCTTCCAGGAACCACTGAGAACAGAGAGACTAGTTAGTGGCTGAATAAAACTCAGGATCTGCAAGGAGTTAGATAAAGCCACTAACCTTCTCAGTCTGGTGATGAGGCACAGAATCCAGAGGAGGAAGAGATCCAGACAGTTAATGAGGAAGCATCTGACAGACTGAAGTCGGATTGCCGACTGATCCAAATCCTCCGGGGAACCAGCTGACGCTGTGACAGGAACACAGAGGTGTGATTGTCCTCTTGACAATAAATCCAGGCAGACTAGAGAGCCAGGCGGACTCAGGCTGAATAAACCAGTGGCTAGGCTGAGACGTAAATCCAGGACAGAAAAAAAGGGTTCGAATTCCAGGGCTAGAGGCGTCAGACAAGGGGCAGGCAGAGACATAAACCAGAGGCAGAAAACAGAGTCGAAATCCAAAATCCAATCCGTCAGACAAGGAGCAAGCAAGAGGGAATAATCCGTAAGGCAAGGCAAGGTCATGGAACGAGATCAGTCAGGAAGGAACGCTGGATAACTACTCACAAATGTTTTCGAAAATCTGGCACCGTCTGCCGGTCAGAGGGCTGTATATAACTGCAGCTCCACAGGTGTGTGGCATGACGGTGATTGTGCAGCAGCAGACAGGTGAAGCAGATGAGTTAATTGCATGAGTGAGAGCAGAGCAGGCAGACGGGCCAGAATCATAACAATAAATTGGAATGATTCTAGCAATTTTGATCATTTTAGGCACTACATCGTGAAGTAATGGTAGATTAATGCAGTGTGCAAGTGGTTTTGCTATTATGTCACCAATGGCTAGCAGAACTTTACTGCATGTTCCATCAGCTCCCGCTGTACAAGAGCTCTTCAATTTTGTAATAATTTTATTAACTTCAGTAGGATCCGTGGTTTAAAAAAGAATGAATTCAGATAATTTGCTGAGAGATAATGGATGTAGGAAAATCCCTGGGGAGGCCTGATTTTATTTGCAAGGTTTTCACCTATGGAAGCAAAGTAGTTACTAAAAATATCAACGTTTACGGATTCAGGTAGCACTAATGATTTCTGGACCCTATTTAAGACTTTATTTAGAACTGCCCAGGTCCTTTTAGAGTCACCTTGGGCAGCACTAATATGTTCAATATAATATTTACATTTGCTCTTCCTTATTATATGAGTGAGTTTGTTTCTGAATCTATAGTATTTATGTCTATTATCATCACTGGGTTTTTTATTAACAACAATAAAGTTAACTTTTTTGTTGAGCCAGGGATTACAGTCATTGCTGTTGCATATGACAGTTTTCTCAGGAATGGTATAATGAATAGAGTCGGTTAGTTTATGTTTCAAACTATTATATGCTGCATCTGGATCACGAGCACCAAAAACATAAGTTCATACTTTAGTCTCAATGTTTTCAGGCAATTGCTCCAAAGTTCCCTGATTTAGTGCTTTGACTTGTTTCCCTGCAGCAGGGAGGTGTAATTGTATGTGGAAGGTTAAAAAACATCACAACTGGAAAATGGTCTGATATCTCAGGCTTAAATACGCCGGACTCCAATTTAGAATTTCGAATATTTGTGACAATATTATCAATTGTAGGTTTGGATGAATGAGTTAGTCTATTATAAACATTTATAGTCAGGAAAATGAGGAGGAATAATAAAGTCATTTTGTATGGTATCATTCTTAGAGATATCTATATTAAAATCACCAAGGAGGATACAGTTATTAATTATACTGTTTAATACACTGCTAGGCAGCTGAGCAGACTGTGGAGCAGGATTATTAAAAAACAGATAAATGTGTGATGAACATGTGGATGAAACCTCTAAACCATGTCAGGAAATGTTTTAACCAGGTGGGATCAGGTAAATGATGGGAAGACCCGGCTTTAATCAGGAGAGAACAGAGCCTGATTCCAAGAATGATTTTATTACTGCCTCCATAAATTAAGCTGTTGGCTCTCCATGGTGGAACCAAACCAGATAAAGTTCTGTGAAGGCATCGTCTGCTGAGTGCATCAGAACTCTATCGGCTTTATTCCTCTTATTATGTCTGCAAACGATCCGAGCGAAGCGCACCGTGTTTCTGAGGGAGGATAATTGTTTTATGGGCCAATTAGAGCAGAGCTAAACATCAAACCCTCGTTAAGGTCACTGCATCAGAGAAGGTCGTACAAAAACAACAGGAGAGGATGTCTGTTATCTCCAACCATAAGCAGCTCAACAGTCACTCAGGATCATATAGATACACAATGACGTGCTAACCCTAACCCTAAAGAGAACGTGTTTGATTCTGACTGTTAAAGTTGGATCATTTGATCCAAACATTTATTGTCCAGAACTGGTCACGTCCAAGACTCCTCAAACTCCAGAGCTCCAGATCTTTCTGATTTTATCTGTAAGCTGGAAGTGGCTACAATATTTAGGGTCTTTTTCAGATATATTTTATAACATTTCTATTAAATTTATTTCATAAACTTTATAATTACAATCATGTCATTTTTATGCACTGCTAAAAAGAACCCTATTTTGTCATCGTAGACCAACCTGCAAACTATTAGAACCTTTCAAAGACGTGAAGGAGGTCTTGGCTGCCTGCAGCATCTTTAGCAGCTTCCAGTGTGCTTTTAAGAACAAACATTGTGTTTGTTTGAGTGAGAAATGACCTCTACTGAGAGACCCTCACTAGGTTCTACAGCATGGAGAAAAAGGTTCAGATACAATCAGACGTTTGGTTCAGGAGACTAGAAGAGATTTTAACAATCTGAGGATTGCCTAAGGAAATTAGTGAATGAAATTAGTGAAGAGGTGTTTTCAGACAAAGGTTTAGCTTTATCTGGATATAAAGCCAGTGCAGTGTACAATAATCTGCTTCAGGTTTGATCAGTCTTGGTAATTTAGATGTTTTCAGTCATGCTTTTTACTGATTGTTCATTGCTTGTCTGCCACCCTGCCTCAGGGTCTCCTCCAAGAAAACCTCCAACCAGAGGCATCTGGATCAGATGAACCACCTCAGCTGACTCCTTTCAATGTGGAGGAGCAGCAACTCTGCTCTGAGCTCCTCTTAAATGATGGAACTCCTCTCCTCACCTCTAAGAAAGAGCCTGGCCACTTCACAAAGAAAGCTCCTCTCAGCTTCTTATATCCAGGATCTGGTTCTTTCAGTCATGATCCATATCTCAGGACCATAAGTGAGGGCTGAAATGTAGATGAACCAATAAATCTAGGAGCTTACCTTCCAGCTCAGCTCTTTTTCTCACCACTACACACCAGAGAAACATCCTCATTACTACAGATGAAGCTCTGATCTGTTTCTCCATCTGCTGCTCCATCCTGCCTACAGTGAGGAACACCAGGATACTGGAACTTCTTCTCTGAGGCAGAGGCTGACTGACCTGGAAGGAGCTTTCCATTTTTTCCCATGGAGATCCATGACCTCAGACTAGCTGACTCTCATCCTGGCTTCAAGCCATTACAAATGCACAGAAGGTAATTGCTTCAAGACACCAACAGATCTGCCTCATCTACATAATCTACTTATGAGATTCTGATTCTGACCAGACATCTGGTCCAAACTGAGCGGAAGGTGCGTTTGGTTGTTGTGTGCACCGTTTCTTGCTGTCAACAGATAACGAGGGAGATTATTTTTCATCTACTTGTTTGTGAGAATTTAAAACTTCTTCAGCTCTGACTCTCTTTCTGATGCAAATTTAAACCCACATGAGGGTGGTTTCTGGCTCTGATTCATTACCTGAACCAACACCCATCAGGGTTCTGTGTGTTCTGGGAGGAGAAAGTCTCCACGCTGCAGCTTCAAACCGCTCTCGCTGATGGAAATCCATTCAGAGCCTGCAGCCGCCTGTTAATGTCCTCAGAGAGTGCAGCGTGGAGGAGGATGGAGGTATTTCACTCTGCACCTGATTACTGCTCCACTGCTGCAGCAGCTGAGCCAATAATGAATATTATCTTTCATTATGTGGGACAATAAACTGTCCACCTCCTCCTCCTTCTATTGGCTCTTCAGACTGTAATAACTGAGAGCGAAGAGAGGCTGAAGGAGGCGTTGATCATTTAGGAACATTTACAGCCACCGTTTCTGCCTAAATGAAACACAAACTGTCTCACATCACAGATGCATCATGACTGAATTTCCATGAAGTATCCAGAGAGTGATGAAGGCCACAGGAAGTGCTCCACAGAGAGGGATCTGTGGATGATGGACGTCATGGAATCAGACGCTGACGGCAAACACTCTCAGATTTAGAGCTGATTAACACTCGATGCACATGTCAGGGGCTGCTGAGTTTAAATCTGAGGGCAGATGGTCAGCAGGAGAAGAGGAGCGTCAGATATTCCACAAATAGTTTCTAACCACCGAAACTACAGACCAGGTCTACAGACCGCTCAGCTAAGGTCCTGTTAAAGCACAGAATTTAGGGTCCAAGACTGCCGGATATTATTCTGCTGTTGTGAAACTGAAGGAGTCCCGGGGTTGTTGGAGACTGAAAAGAAACCTTTTCAGGTTCCTCTTTTGTTGGATTTCAACCAGTGTGAGCTAAGAAATTAATCAGTTTCATGACAATGTAGCAAAATATTCCTCTATTAGTATTAGTGTTACCAGAGGTCGTGCAGCTGTTCTTTATTTCTAATCAGTGAGGGACAGTCGCCTAATATGAGGCTGGTTTTTTTATCTGTGACTGATAATTACTGGCAGTCATGAGAAACATGCAGAAATCTGTTTAATCTGTTCAGTTAATCTGGATTTCAGCTTTGATTAATTTAAAAGAAATGATTGATTGATGCATTAGAATAATTTAATACCCGTTAGAGTAATGATGTGTCCATATTTCCATCGAGGAAAACCTGACATAAATGTTCTGGTACTAATATAGATCAACATATGTGAGGTGTTCCTCTCCACTGTCGCCACATGCTTGCTCAGCAGCAGGACTTCATGCAATCAGCTGGGAAAAGAAAACTCTTCTTACTGGCTGAATAAACTGAGTCTGGCTGCACTGTTTAACGACTTGGATTAAATTAGATTAAAATCTCTCTGGTTTGTATCAGCTACATGTGATGGCATATTTTTGGATCTCAATTGGACCTGCAATGTGCCCTCAGATCACATTTATTGTAAATTGGCTCTATAACAATAAACTAAACTGAATCAAATATCAATGCAATAAATTTAATTAAAACTGACCTGTTATTATCAGATTATGTTGAAATTACTGATCCAAAGTAGTTTCTGTCCAACACTATCAGAACCCCAAGGTTTAAACAATGGGATGTTTGTCATGCAGAACAGTTCTGAGTTTACACACCGAGATGGAGTCCATCTGCAGGCCAATCAGGATGAGCGAGAGAGGTGCTGAATCTCCATCAACTGGTGTTTGAGTGGATTAGCTGGAATTCAGATCCATTAAATCAACAACGGTTGAATTTTAAACTCTTTCACTTTCATTTCGTCCTAAATTCACAGGGCAGTGTGATCATGTCCACTGGACTTTTTATGGTTTCTGATCCTGAAATGTGGACCAGCACCATCTTCTCCTCACAAACAGCAGCCAGGATTTGTGTCTGAGCTCCACTAATTATCCGGTCCCACAGACTCTCCGTTTTGCTCCATTTCTCCTCTTCTTCCACCCTCAGTTTTCTGTCATTGCTATAAACAGTGACAAATAGGTTTAATCTCTGCCAGCTCCCACTTTCTGAGAGGCTCCAACACAAATTGGCTGCTGGCCTTCACCCCCCCACCTCACCCCAAACACACGACATATTGGACTCAGCCCCTCGGATATAAATTGGCTGTAATCGTCCCGGGATGCAGAGCTGCTGTCGACACTAAAATTGATCTGATTCATCGTTTAGCCGAAGGCCCGAGTGTCTCTGTTTTTCTGGGTATCACAGCTGAAGGTGGTAATGTTCTCCAGAACTTTAGATCCTGAGGAAGAAAAAAGCATGTCCAGCTTTCTGCAGCAGAAAGATCAGAAAAAGAGGAAGATAATCTGTTTCTGATTCAGATTTTTTTATTTTAATCCCATTTCTTCCTGCTTTCATCACTTTCATGGAGATTACATAAAAACATTTAAGTTTTTATGTAATCTCCATCTTAGTGAAATTTGTCAAGGTTGTTGGGTTTGGTGGCAGGACCAGAATGCAGAACATGGCGAGCAGGTCGCATGGTGAGTAAATGACGTTTTAATATTAAGGCAACGATTTACAGGCAGGTAGTCCAGGCGTATAGTTAGGAGACAAACAAACCATAAGGAGGAACTCGGGAATACAACAAGGGTTGTTAACATAAGGAACCAGCGGGAAACAATGAAAACTAGAGAGCTTATAAGCTGAGGGAAGTGGAGTATGGACCAATGAGACAGGGAGGCAGGTAATCAGAGGAAACATGAAACAGGTGTGGACCAGGCTGCTGGGAACTGAGGGAATATGTTATTATGGAAACGGGAGCTAGAGAAAGCAGAGACAGGAGGGGAAAACTAAACTAAACTAAAGACAACTCTAGGGAAAAGAAACCTAAATATAAACTAACATAAGTAGTAACTCTAGGAAGAACTAAACAGGGACATGGGGAAAAGCTAAACTAATGGAAAACAGACCTAAGGAAACCTAGGTACTATAAACCCTAACATTAAACACAAGGCTAAATCTGGAAGGAACACTAACTAGACAAAGCAGGGACATGAAGAACTATACTAAAAAGCAAGGATGGGAAAAAACAACTAATCTTAAGGGGAACAAGCAACTGGGTAAATAAGGGGAAAGGGAACTAATAAACTAGAAGGATGCAGCAAGAACAAATAACAGTAAACAAGCACAGAAACACTAAGCGAGAAACTAAACTAGAAAACCCAAAGAAGCAAAGAGAACTGTAATAATAATAATAATAATAATAACCAGAGGAGAAAACCATTCTAAGTAATAAAAAAATGAGAAAGCAACCGCCAAGGGAACTATGGGCGAAGGGAGAAAGAACTACTGAAACTAGGAGGCAGGAGAGAGAACAAAACTAACATCAGGAAACCGAAGGAATAAACAAACATAACTACTCAACCCAAAGGAATAGAAAAACCTAACTGAGAAAGTAAATAAACACAAAACCCCAAAATGGCAGATCCTGACAAAATCAGCACGATGCAGGCAGTCTGATGGAAACAGTGCAACCGCCTGCATTTTTTCCTACTGTTTGGTTTCCCGATTTAATTTTTTCTGCATTGGATTAACAAAGCAGCTCGCACTTAATACACACAGAAGCAAACCTGCCCGTCGTGTCCAACAGAGGGGAACAAATTTCACACAATGTTTCTCTTTTAATCAGACCTTATTTTTTATCAGACCTTATTTTTTCTGTGGAATCTTCATCACGCAAACGATCTTGATTTTCATGAACAAGGAGCAATTAACTCAGGGTTCTGGGATGCCCAGCGTGGTTTGTCTTGGGTGACCAGAACCTTAACATGTGTGGGGGTCATCAGATTCCTGCTGGTTTTAACATCAGATCACTACAGTATGACATCGGTTTGCTGAGGTTTGGTAGGACCACTGTGCAGATCGGAGCATAGGAGCCGCATGGTGAGTTGCAGAGTAATAATCAAACTTACAGATAATGACTAGAGATGGGACACAGACAGGAATACAGACATGGAGCAGGCAGTAAATGGTAAAATGGGCTGCATATGTATAGTGCGTTCTCTCCCCAGAGACCCCAAATCGCTTTACACT
>JAHHUM010000170.1:0-68165 GCA_036173005.1 Crenichthys baileyi | reverse complement strand
AATCCCTTCCTTTATGTTTTTTTGGGCATACATTTACACACACAGGTGTGTATTATCTGTTAGGTAATGTTTAATATTGGTAAGACGTGTGTTGGACCAAAAAAAAATTGTTTAGATCATGGTTTTCAAACTTGCTCCTCAGGACCCACTGCCCTGCATGTTTTAGGTATTCTTCTACCTCCACACACACTGATTAAATAACTGGGTGATTAACAGGCCTCTCCCCACCCTTGGGGATGCTGAGGAGGAAATGCAATCATTTGATGCAGGTGTGCTGGGGCAGGAACGATCTAAAACGTGCAGGACCTGAGGACCCGAGCTTGAAAACCATTGTGTTAGACTACAAAGAACTATATTGCAAATGGAGTCACAGGGCCCGCCAATTGGTGCTACAGTCCCATGACTGACTCCAAGTGGACCCGGTTCCAGTCTCTTTTCGACTTCTGGCAGGAGAGGTCAGGTGGGCTAGAGCCAGTTGCCAAGAAGCTGCTACCCAATACCAGCAAAAAGTACTCCTGAGCGTAGTTTTCAGTGCTGCTGGAAGACTGATTGAGGAGAGATGTTCCACCCTCGATCCAGAGAATGTAGATCCCACTTTTGTTCCCTACATAGCAACATATAAGGTTCCTGGACTTACCCCAAGAATGTTTTTAATGTTAGATGGAGTGTTTATTCTTCTAAATTGTGAAGGTAATGAAGGTAAATTCTTTCACCAAGTACAGTTCTCTTGCTTAGGTGCTTTTTTTCTTTTGTTTCAGCCAATTTGAAACATAAAAGTAATGTCATTGTTCAAAGGAAACAATCACTTAATAAAGGAGTAAAATACAACTATGTACATTTTGTTTTATTCAACAAAGAAAAGGCATGGTCTGTTTCCTTGTTTGATATTTTATTTTTTCTCATTATTATTCTTTTTACTTTAACTGGCCTTTACTACAGCTAAAAACAGGGACCTAACTGGTCCTTCAAAGAAATTGCCAAAAGACTAAATGAAGAAAACAAAAATGGGAGTGGCACAGGAGTGGGAGTCGTTCTAAATGGGAGCAGGATGGGAGTGGCAGTGGGATGGGACAGGATTTTTTTTATGCTGGCCTGGGATTGGGATGGGACAAGACATTGTTCTGTGGGAGCAGGATGGGACAGGAGAGAAAATCCACTCCCGTGTCACCCTCTAATAGCAACGGACTGTTTCTCCCAGGCCAGCCAAAGATAACTTTGACTCGCTTGTGTCTTCATTGCATACCTTCTCTAAGTTTCTCAGCGTGTCTAACTCTAACATGTACGCATAGTGATTGGTAATTGTTTTCATGTGCATTCATGTGCATACATGATTATAAAACAATTAAATGTGGCTATAAAACAATTAAATGTGGCTTACTGAACATAAGATCTCTCTCTTCAAAGACTTTGCTAGTTAGTGACCTGATTTGTGACAATCAGATTGATTTATTTTGCCTCACAGAAACCTGGCTGCAGCAAGAGGATTATGTTACTATAAATGAGTCAACTCCTACTAATTATTTAAATTTTCACATTCCTCGAAATACTGGGCGAGGAGGAGGAGTAGCAACCATCTTTCAGTCCGATTTATTGACTAGTCCCAGACCAATCATAGCTAAACTCTTTTAAAATATTTAATCCCCCGTTTTCCTCACCCAAATTGAAAGCACAAAACCATTTCTGTTTGTTGTTTTTCCCGTCCACCAACCCCCTTACTCTAAATTTTTATAGATCATTTTCAGCCTTTTTTCTGATTTAGTTTTAAATACAGATAAGTATTATAGTGGGGATTTTAACTTTCATGTTGACACTAAAAGGTTAGTTTTAATATAGTTTTAATGGTTCTTAACTCAATTGGCTTTGCTCAAAACTTTAAACAAACCTCCCCCTTTGTTTCATTCTCTGGCCCTTGTGCTACTATGGCTTGAGTTAAAGACATAACAAATTTTCTCACAACCTGTGCGTCTGCCCTTTTTTAAAAACCTTTTGATTTTTAATTTAACCGATATCCACACCTAAAAGAAAATTTCATTATAGTAATCATTATCAACGATGCTGTAACAACCTTTAAAGAATCTTTTCCCATTTTAATTTCCCATTATCACCAAAAAACAAGTGGGGGGCAATAATTTTGTTTTTTCTCCCTTTACAAAATTTATTCTCTTGTTTATATTTTTCTTCATCATTTCGTGGTGCATTAGACAATGCAGCCCCCTTGAAAAAAAAGGAAATTATTCATAGGAGGCAGGGTCCCGGTTTAAATTTAGAGTGTGTACTTTAAAGCACAAAGTTAAAAATTGGAGCGAAATGGGGGCTCTACCACCTAGAGGATTCCTATTTAAAATGGAAAAAATATCCTACTGTTGTATAAAAAGACACTTACCAACTAGAACGCTTATTTTTTCATCCTTAATAGAAGAGAACAAAATAATCCTAGGTTTTTCTTTTGTACAGTTGCTAAACTTCACAGGTCTAGCTCTTGAGCCATCCCTTCCCTTAGCTCTCAGCAGTCATGATTTTTTGGGATTTTTTTCCAAAATAAAATTGATTCTTTTTAAGAAAAATCTTTGACAATCTCCCAGAGATGATTACTTCATCCTCAAAAGTGAGACAACATTGGAAATAACTGTAGAACCTGATTTTTTGCTTGGACTGTTTTGATCCCGGGAGCTTCCTGAGTTTCAAAATATTACTTTACTAAACCTTCAACTTTTTGTTAGACCCAATCCCAACCAAATTTTTAAGGAAGTTTTCCCTCTGATTTACCAGCCCCTTTTTTTATATAGGTTAAATTTTATCTTTAAAAATGGGTATGAAACCCAACAAGTTTTTAAGGTAGCTGTAATTAAACCTTTGTTTAAAGGGAACCTTCCCCCTTGGGAATCGAGTTTTGATTTAAAATTACAGACCCATATCCAATCTTCCTTTCTTTCTAAAATTCTTGAAAAATTGGTTGCTAATAAAAATTGTGACCCTTTCCCCCCCAGCAATGACCTTTTTTTGAAGATTTTTCAGTCGGGTTTTTTCAGAGTCATAAATAGCACGGGAACAGCTCTACTAAAAGTCAGTAAATGATATTCTTTTTTGCCTCGAAATGGCCCTTGGGGCCCTGTACTGGTTCTGTTTAGACCTCAGGGGTTTGCATTTAAAACCCAGCCCGATCACAATATTCTCTTAGAAGGCGGGAATAGGGCTGTAGGAGCAGGGAACAGCCTAGGCGGGTTTTTAAATCTTATTTGTCTGACAGATTCCATTTTTTGTTAAATGTAAATGAAAAAATTCATTTTTAAAACCCTTCCAGGTTAAATTGTGGAGAAACCCCCGGGTTTCAGTTTTGGGGCCAAATTTCCCCTCTTTACTATTATAGGGTTTCCCAAATAGGAAAAAATTTATCAGGCAGCAATAGGAATAAATTTTCACGGGTTACGCTGAGGGATAACTCAGTTTTTTAACTTTTTCCTTTAAACCCCTGATGACCCCAACCAGTTGGGATAGACTAAAAGCATGTCTTGAAGACAAAAAAAAATTTGGATGATTTTAAAAATTTTTCTCCCTTCAAATTCAGACAAAAACAGAATTTTTGTGTCTTTGGCCCGGGAGTCTTTAAAAAAGAAACTGCTTATTTTCCATCATTTTAACCTGGGGGGGCTTAAAATTTTTGACCTCCGATAATAAAGAAAAAAACCTTGGTGTTTTTTTTGACCAGGCCCATGTAAATTTAAATCCCATTTTAAAACCCATTTTTTCCGGGTTTTCCCTTTTCTCCGGAACTTTGGGCCAAAATTAGAAATTCCTGTCCAAAATTGATGCGGGAAAAACTGCCCAAATGCATTTGTATTTCAAGGCGGGGACTATTGAAATTCCCTTTACTTTTTAAGGTTTGTCCACAAAATGCAGTTAAAAGCCTTTTAGCTGATTCAAAATGCTGCAGCAAGAGTTCTGGGGAAAAAATTTAAAAAAAAAAGATCATATTTTTCCCCCACTTTAAACTTCCCCTTTATTGGCCCCCTGTTAAATTCCCGAATAGAATTTAAAATTTTTTTTTTCCCCCTCCTTTTAAAGCCCCTTTAAAGAAATTTTGCTCCATCTACATCAAAAGAGCTGATTGTTTTCCCTTGTTTCCTAACAGAGCACTTCTTTTTCAACTGCCGGTTTACTTGGTTCCCAAAGTCCCCCTAGAAGTAAAATGGGGGGCCCGATCCCCTTTTGTTATCAGGCCCCTCTCCGGGGGAACCAAACCCCCCAGTTTTTAATCCCTGAGGCAGACACCCCCGTCTACTTTTAAGGCTAGGCTTAAAATTTCCTTTTTTTAAAAAGCTTAAAAGTTAGATTTGGGTTAGGTTTTTCCGGCTATCTCTTTTAGTTATTTTGCTAAGGCTTAGGGCCCGCTGGAGGCATAAGACCACTTTCCAAACCCCTTCGCTACTTTCTCACACTATCTTCAATTTTTTTTTATTTGCTTTAAATTTCAGCTTTTTTTAAAAATTTTTTCTCTCTCTTCCTCTCTTTCCCAGAAGCTAAAAACCTCCCTGACCTGTGTCTACCTTTTGACAATTTTCTGGGGAGGGGCATGTCCGAGCTTCGCTTGGGCAACAACTTGGTGTCACCCTCTACCGAAAGATTCCCCCCATTGGGCCCCGTCCCTTTTAGTGTTTAACCCCTTTTTCTCTCCTAGACATAGCTCTGGGCGGAGGGGTTTTTCTGTAAATAACTCTATGTGCTCTCTTTAGACTCTTTAAAATTGAAAAAGGCTCAAGTTTATCTTTTTTTTCCCTTTTTAGGTTAAAAAAGAAAAAAAAAGGGCTACATCCATTAAAATTTACCTTTTCCTTCCCATAGAAAAAAAGGGGGTTCGGGGTCAGTTTCTTCTTTGTTCTTTTTTGTGGGCTCTGCTCTGTTCTCTCTAACCCCCAAGCCCGGGCGTGGCAGATGGGCCCCTCACACTGGGGCCCGGTTCTGGTTCTGCTGGGGTTTTTTTTCCTGTTAAAAAGGAGTTTTTTCCCCTCCATTTTTGCTAAAATGCATCCCCCAGTATGAGGGATTGCTGCAAATTTAACGCCTTTACTGGGCCACCCGCTCTACATTTCCATCCGGGGAGGGAATGCTGCAATCACTGGCTGGATGCCCAAACTGTTTTGGGTTTTTCCCTTTGATAAAACCTTTTTTTTCCCAATTTGAATAAATAACCTGAAAACCCGAAATGCACTGTTCAAATGGGTTAAATTTAATTTGGGAAGTTATTAACCCGGCTTTTTTTTTAAGTGCCTGAGACGACATGTGTTGTGGGAAATTGGGGCTATTTGAAAAAAAACTGAAAAATTTAAAATTTAACCTAATAACTGGTCTAATCCCGTTTCTGGAAACCCCTATCAGGAAAAAGGGGATCCACAAAAACTGTCCCCCGTCCCCGTGAGCAAATCTTAGTGGGTCTTGCTGTGGTTTACCTTTTTGAAAATGGGGGGGCAATACAAACAAAAATCTCATTGAAAAAGAATTCTCATTTTAAACTTTTCTTTTTCGTGGGGGTTTTTTTTTAAACGGGGTTTTTTGCGGTTGTGGAAAAGGGGTTAATTTGGGAAAGAAAGGAGTCGCAGCAGTACTTACAACCAGTTTCCCCTAGAGCTTAAGGGTCAAATTTAAATAAATATGTCTATATGAATTGGGAAGAAACTCACCCAGCCCCCACAACTGTGATCACTGTGATCTGACAATATGTTGTCCTGCTGTTACCACATTAAATATAATTTATTTTTTGATATTGTGTGATGTTTGAAATTCTTTTAATTTTTCTGCATTGCTGTCCTTTACCCCTCTCTCCCCGTAATCCGAAATTTTAGGCTTTCTGACCCCGGGGCATAAATTTTTCTGGAAAAAATATGCCCAAAAACCCCCCCCCGTTGTCTTTTTTTCCTTTTCTCAGGGTTAAATAAACCAAATAAAAATAAAATTTTACTCAACTGAATGTCTTTTCCTAAAAATGTACTAATTTGCAAAGTTCAGGGGGGGAGGGCCCAAAAACCCGGGCTTTTATATTGGGTTTTTGCTTCCAGAAAATTGGGGCGAAGGGGGGGTGCAAAACTGAATAGTTTTTGTCAATCATAGGAAACTGTTACTTCCTTTGATCTTCATCCTGAAATAAAAAACAAAATTCTGTGGGCAATTATGAGGGGCACGCTGATACAGGCATCCCCAGAAAATAACAATGTCATTGTCATTGATGCTTATGACCACTCTGTTGCACTTATGTTGACATAAGCAGACTAGAAATTTTCCGCATTGATCATTTTAACTTAAAAAACGCTTTTTGTGACCCACCCAATGGGGCCAAACTGCAGTCCAGCTCTCCGAAGCCAATTCCCTTCATTTAGACGCAAAAAGAAAAAAGTTTTGCAGCAGGTGCATCATTTTGGGCCGGGCTTCCAGGGTTAAAACCTCGGGCTTTTTCGAAGCCACGGGGGCTCATGATGAAGATATTTGGAATACATGTTGTTTTAAAAAATTTCATTTAAATTTTTCTGTCAGACTTGTTTTTTCTGTATTCCCGAATCTCTGTCCTTCCACCTAAACCCCGACAATGACTCAAAAGAATCAGAAAAATGGTTATCCGCACCATTTTTCACCGGGAATTTTCAAATTTAACGAACCCCTTGAGAAATTTCCCCCAAAGTGTTATATTTCTTTCATCTGAGCACATGATATTCTCCCAGTCCCTTTTTCTGGGGTTTATCCATATGCTCTCTTTGGCCAAATTCAGAAAGGGGCCCGGACATGTATTTGGTTTTAAATAGGGGACACCCTGGCCCTGCACTTTGAGTCCCCTCCTCGGCGTATGTGGGTTTTTTTATGGGACCTTTGTTACTTTGGGCCCCCCTCTCTTTGTTTTTTCCCTCCCGGGCCCTCCGGGAGTTCTGGGATTTTTTTTCTCACCGGGTTCTCATGATGATTTTTTACCCCACGGGCTGAATTTTGCGTGGGGCCCCCCCAAAGGAGGGGGATTTTCAGTGGTCTTTTTTTGGTTTTTTCCATTTCCCTTTCAATGCTCCCAAAAATTTTATTTATTTACACCAACCTGCTTGGGCCCATGGGTTTAAATTTAACCCCCCCTTTTCCCCGCCTCCAAGTTTTACAAAAAATGGTTTTCCGGGGGGGCCCTTTTCAGCTTTTGGTCTTGGCCATGGTTGAGTTTGGAGTCCCGCTGTTTGAGGCCCGGGGGACAAAGGGGTCTTTTTTTTACAGAGGGGGATACAGGTTCCCCGGCAGAAGAGCTTCTTAAAGAAGAAGTTACAAATTTTTGAAAAAACCTACCCTATCACTTCCTGGAATTTTTTTCTTATTTTGTCTTTAATGTTGAAAATGTATGGTGAAAATTACAGACCTCTCATCTTTTACTTTGGGGGAAATTCCCCCATCAGTGGCTGGGCTGGGCTACATTTTTGCCCCAAATGTATTGGTTTGAAAAATTTTGAAAACTGAATAAATATAGAAATAAACATGGGTTTTAAAAAAAGGCAAAACAAAAAAAATTTACATTTTTTAAAGTTGGGGTTTTAAAGGGGGGGGGGAAAAAAAAATAACACAAACACATTTCTTTTCCTTTTATTTTAACCAGATTTATACCAACCAAAAACCCGAATTGGCCCCACTTAATGTTAAGTGAGGGGAAAAAAATGTGTAGAAGAAAAAATGTCTGTAAATGTAAATATTGTATTTGCACTTTGAGAAAAACAAAGTTGGGTAAAGATAAAAAAGCGCCTGGATAAATTAATTTTGGCTTTTGAAAACGCAAAGGAACTGCAGGTGCATGCCTTTTTGGGCTGTCTTGCTTTGATTGAAAATATGTAACATGATAATTCCAGTAATGAGATATGGGAATTGGTCATTATATTAGTAAAAAATAGTTGTGTTATTGGGCATCAGATAGTTGTATGGATCATTTTATTAGGACCTTTTCTGAGAGACAAAATAATGCGATAGAGAATTTCTATTTTAGGGTTCTTATTCATGCCAACTCATAGATTAAGAATCTTTCTAGTAATTGTTCATAGAAACATAACAGCAAACACGGAATACAAGATTCATTTTTCTGTATTTAATAACATTACAACCACCAAATGTCCACAGATGGCGTTTTTGTAGACTAGCTCCCGTGCGAGTGCCATCTGGTGGAGGAGAATAGTATTACAGCTACAATTCGGATTTCAAAATTGCATGTCTTTCTTCACTTGTTTCAGACAGTTATTGTGTATTTTTTCTCTTCTTTTGACTTTAAAGACATTAAAATTAATATTGAGATAATTACAGAAGCAAACACACTGAGTGCTGCAGAATATATGACATTTATCAGAAAGAAACATCAGATCTCATTTCAGCACAGTTTATCTGTTATGAATTAGTGGGGTCTGCAGTTCTACTCCTCTTATTGGGTGGCTGGAGTTTAAATTTACTGGATAAGAAAAGCGTGGGCAGGGCCTTGCTTAATTTCAGAAAACGCCGTTTTTTACGGCATTCTGTGACACTTTTTAGAAAACGGCGTTTTCTGGGGACATTGAACGCTGTAGCGCGTAAAAAGTGGTGTACAGTGACCAGAAAAACGGCGATCTGTGGTGCTCTTTAAATGCCTTAAAAAACGGCGTTTTGATCGGTTTTTCGCCGTATTTTACGGCGTTCTGACTTATAAAACGGCGTTTTTTGCGTGACCTTTTACCCAGACGCGTGGTAAAAGTGGCGTTTTGTGGCACAGTTGGCTTGCCATATCCAACGCCTCAAGTTGGACGCTTGTGCACTTGAACTCTCGACGCGCGTTGCGAGGAGCTTCCTTTCCCTGTCTCTTGTGTACAATGGCGGATGGAATCGAGAGAGTGGCTTGGCTTTATTTGCTGAATAATGCAAGAGAACGCGTCGTCTGACGCCTCTGCGCCGTGTCTGGATTCACCATGTCATTGTGGCAGATGAGGCGTTCCCACTGCGCAGAAATTTGATGCGGGCCTTCCCTGGACGCGGCGGCCTCACCCCAGAGCAACGTGCCTATAACTACCGTCTCTCCCGGGCTCGGCTGGTGGTGGAGGATGCGTTTGGAATTGGGCTGCACAGTGGAGAATGTTTCGCCGTGAGCTTGAAATCCACCCAGAAGTTGCAGAGAAATGTGTGAAGGCCACTTGTGTTCTCCACAACTTCATGAAGGCCTCTGCAGACGGGCATGCACCTGTACCGAGGGGAGCTGCAGCACATGAAGAACCACTTCCGGGTGTAAGGCGGATGGGGGCGAACAATTCGGCCAGAGACGCAACATCAACAAGAGAAGCATTCATGGCCTACTTCTGTGAAGAGGGAGCACTGCCATGGGAGCCCATGGAGTAGTCATGTCCTCCACAGGACTGACCCACAACGGCTCTTTTAAGAGAGAGTCTAGAGCCTATTTATATTTACTTATATATTTTGTGTAGCGGGCTTAACACTGAACAAACTGAATGATTACAATCTAGACATTTCTTCCTTCCTTGTTATGTGCTAATCACAAGTTAACTACAGTCAAGCTTGGCCCTAATTACAGGATAGGGTAAAAGGAAGTAAACACGCTGCCAACAACTTTTTGACTCTTGTCTATGTTCATTTTGTCCTATGTTTTTTTGTCTATGAACAAATTAATATTTAATAAAAGGTAAATATTTACAGTCACTAAAATTAACTTTTCAACCAATTGACATTATGTGAAAGTTATCTTTTGTGGTGTATGGTGTGCTTGAAATAGCAGTTCAAATCTTTCAAAATAAAAGATTTAATAAATATTTTATATACAACCAAAACAACAATTATAAACCAAACCAACATTTTAAAACTATTTACAATATGTACAACAGGAATTGATAGGACCTTGCTTGGAGGAAGTGCGGTGGAAGACGTAAGGACACATGACAAGGTCTGTTTCATTTGGTCATATTTATTTCATAACTGGGATCCAAATAGGTTTCTGAAATGTCTATAAAAATTCCTACAAATTCCGAGCACCCACATCTACGTGGAAGTTGCAGTAAAAAAATTTAATTATTAATTATACACACCCAGTGACCCCCCCAAAAAATCCCTTCACACCTGTTGGTGCATCAGCAGGGGATGGACCAGCCTGCACCGGAGAGGATGGACCAGCCAGCACGGAAGAAGCAGCAGCAGGCTCTGGAACATCTGGGTCTGGCATGTCAGTGTCGTGCACCGTTTCAGCTGTTTCTGTCATGAGAATTATTAAAATTATTTATTACAATAATTACAATTACAACAATACAACAAACTCTCTCAAATGTACATTGTGAATGTGCAGTTGAATGGAGACAGACAAAGTATTCATATTTTTCAACCTGCTGCATTTTTTTAGCCTCACTAAACCTCTTGTTTGCTTCTTCTGGCTCTTCTGGGTGGTTGTACCCAGCGGCCTGATCCTTCTCGAACCCCTGCTGCATGTTACTGGTGGTTTCTCGCGGAGTGATGAAGGGTTCGAGAAAGGAGAGAACCGCCAGGTACTTCCACCTCTGAGCTGTTCCTGCTGCTGCACCACTCTTTTTTCTTTCCTTCTCTTTCTTACTCTCCTTGGCATATGTGTCCCTCAGGCTCTGAATAAACACATTGATTCGTCAGCGTGAAACTAGTAGTGGCGGAACATTGCTGGACAGATTTGGGTAGCTAAGAGCCAGGAAAATATTTACCGTGATCAAAGTTTTATTAACTTACCCGAGATGCCGACCTCCTCACTGATTCTCCTCCAAGCAAGGTCCTTCCTGTTTCTGTCTGTGTAGTGGTAGCTGGATGTATCATAAATAATTGGATGGGCACAAACCGTAACGATAAATTTATCCTCCATTGTCTTTGTGGGATTTCCTGGGGTCTTTGTGGTCTTTCCGTCATATGATAAAATACGTGACTACGTCAGAAAGCTGAGCTTCTCTGATTGGTTGATGCGGTGCGTCAACCTCCAAAAGTTGAGATTTCCCAACTCAAGCGTCGGACGCTTTGGATGCGCATAACCCGCGTCAGACGTTTGAAACGCTCGAAACGCGTCAAGATGCACCGCGCCGGACTCGTGAAACGCGCCGCAGGACCTCTCGCCGGTCCAAGAGGCGCATCCACATAGACTGTGCATGAAAACCAGACGCCCCTGATGCTCAAACTGCGTTTGGTCTGAACGCAGCATTAGAAGAAAGGTAGAAATCTGACAAATTCTGACTTTTTTGTCAGAATTTAAACTTCTTTCTAGAACTACTTTTTAAACTCTGGTAACTAAATGCTAAATAGCAGTCAGATAATTATTGTTGTAATAAAATGTAACCATTAATGGTTGTAAATGTATTTTTTCACACTAGCCTAATCCATGCTATTTGCGATGTGTTGCAGGAGTTTGCAGAGTTCAACAGGATAGTCACAAACAACCTACAGGTGGATTTCTTTGAAACCCTGGACCGCTACACAGCACGCTTTGTCAAGATCTTCAACGCAAAGAAAGGAAGTGTGGGACAGACCCTGACAGAGTTGGTGCTACAAATTGATGCAGAGATAAATCTATGAAAGTCTTGTTTTGTCTTTATTTCTCATGGTAGCAACAGTTTCACCACAGTTTTACCACAGTGTAGGACTTCTTTGACTTAAAAATATATTTTAAATTCATGAACATATATTGAACTCGTCACAATTTATACGGGTCCAAAAGAAGGTATTTTTCTCCATATTCAGTGCCATTTGTTTTTTTTTTATTATCAGAGGTCCCATGAGGTCCACTGGAAGGGGCGTGACTTTGGTACCCAACAGTGCTGTTTTGTGAACAGTTGTAATGAATTTGAGTGGGTGGGGGTTAGGGATGTTCCTGATTTGTCAGTTGAACATTTCTAACGTAACTAGTTGGTTTAACTAATTCATATTTTATTACTGTACAGTGCTGAATAACTTTTGCGCCTGTGATGTAATGCAGCCACCCACCACTATCTGGGGCTGTGACCTCCTCTCCTGCCACAGTCTCTACACTTGGCTGGAAATTCAAATGGCTCTCGCATACATGCAGTATTCATTTACCATTTCAACCAAAAACATAAATATATTTCATTGGTATTTTAATGTGAAAGACCAACAAATGTGGTATACAATTGTGAAGTCAAAAGAAAATTATACATGATTTAAACAATTTTTTACAAATAAAAAACTGAAAAGACATTTTTGAAAGAAAACCATAAGAAGTCCCGTTTGCAGTTTGCCAGAAGCCATGTTGGGGAAACGGCAAACATGTGGAAGTAGGGGATTTGGTCAGATGACCAAATGGAACTTTTTTGCCAAATTCAAACCTGTATGTGTGGCAGAGAACTAACACTGCAAATCACTCGAACACACCATCCCCACTGTCAAATATGGTGGTGGTAGCATCATGCTCTGGGGGTGCTTCTCTTCAGCAGGGACAGGGAAGGTGGTCAGAGTTGATGGGAAGATGGATGGAGTCAAGTACAGGGCAATCTTGGAAGAAAACCTGTTGGACTCTGCAAAAGACTTGAGACTGGGGCAGGGGTTCACCTTCTAGCAGGACAACGGGTCTAAAAATGAAGCCAGTGCTACGGTGGAATGGTT
This sequence comes from Crenichthys baileyi, assembly GCA_036173005.1. Taxonomy (NCBI): domain Eukaryota; kingdom Metazoa; phylum Chordata; class Actinopteri; order Cyprinodontiformes; family Goodeidae; genus Crenichthys; species Crenichthys baileyi. The sequence continues at coordinate 55,571 of JAHHUM010000170.1, read as the reverse complement.
TAAAACAAAACATATTCATGTGTTGGCCCAGTCAAAGTCTAGACCTAAACCAAATCAAGAATCTGTGGCAAGATCTAAAAACTGCTGTTCTCAAACACTCTCCATCTAATCTGACTGAGCTTGAGCTGTTTTGCAAAGAAGAAATGGGCAAAAATTTCAGTCACTGGATGTGCAAAGCTGGTAGAGACATACCCTGAAAGACTTGCAGCTGTAATTGCAGCAAAAGGTGGTTACACAAAGTATTGACTCAAGGGGGCTGAATACTTTTGCACACCGCACTTTTCAGTTTATTTCTGCTACCTGTATGACCCCCTCTCTTTTCCAATGGTTATGGTCAATCTGACAGAGAGAGGTATCCCAATCGTTGTGGTTTTTAGTATAACAATGGCCATCAGTGGGCTCTAGATGGACAAACTGTCTACTTTTAAGGCTAGGTTTAAAACTTTCCTTTTTGATAAAGCTTATAGTTAGAGTGGCTTAGGTTATCCTGAGCTATCTCTGTAGTTATGCTGCTATAGGCTTAGGCTGCTGGAGGACATAATGACCACTTTCACCCTCTTCGCTACTTTCTCACACTACTCTTCAATTTTGTATTATTTGCTGTTATTTCAGCTTTTAACTTTGTTCTCTCTCTTTTCTCTTCCTAGAAGCTACACCTGGCCTGACTCTGTGTCTACCTGTGACACCTTTCTGGAGAGGGGAGTCCTCCAAGCTTCTCCTGGCAACAACTTAATGCTCACCCTCTACCGATGATCCACATGGCCCTGTCTTTCAGTGTTTAACCCTTTCTCTCTCCTAGACATAGCTACTGACTGAGCTTTTACTGTGACTAACTCTGTGCTCTCTTCAGACTCTAAACTTGAAAACTGGCTCAGAGTTTATCTGTTCTTCTTTCTAGGTGAAACAACTAAAGGAGCTACATCCATTAACGTTTACCTTTTCCTTCCCATAGAAAGTACTCCTGGATCAGTGCTTCTTTGTTCTCTTTGTGTCTCTGCTCTGTTCTCTCTAACCCCCAGTCGGTCATGGCAGATGGCCGCTCACACTGAGCCTGGTTTTGCTGGAGGTTTCTTCCCGTTAAAAGGGAGTTTTTCTTCTCCACTGTCGCTACATTCATGCTCAGTATGAAGGATTGCTGCAAAGTCAACGCCAGTGACTGTCCACTGTCTCTACATGTTCATCCGGGAGGAGTGAATGCTGCAAGTCACTGACTGGATGCAATCTGCTGGGTTTCCTTAGACAGAAAAACTTTTTATCCAATTTGAATAAATAACAGAATCTGACTGCACTGTTCAATGATTAAGATTAATTGGAATGTATGTACCTGACTTTTGTGAAGTGCCTTGAGACGACGTGTGTTGTGAATTGGCGCTATATAAATAAACTGAATTGAATTGAATTGAATTTGTAAAAAATGTTTCAAATGTTTAATTATTTTTCTACTTCTATATCTGTGGTTGAAATGTGACAATATGTGGAAATGTTCAAGGGGTATGACTACTTTTGCAAGCCACTGTATGTAAGCAGTCTAAATTTACACTTTAGACGCCTGGAATATCCATTATGGGGGTGCTTTTTGATGGTGTGAAGCTAGTGTTTGGCCTTTAAGAACTAGTCTTCCTGATTGAAATAAGACGAGACTGATATATGCAACAGCTGTCTCTGATGTCAAAGAACAGGTGTCCAACGTACCTTCACCAATGAACTCGAATGGATAGTTCCAAGACATATACATATCTGACTCAATTTAAGGACAACCTGCAATGCCTGTAGAACTTATGTTTAATTAATTGTAAAGAAAGGAACCACAGCTGTAACAAACAGCAACTTGTTTGCTGCTCTGTCAAATAATGCAGTAAAACTTGTTTGGTATAGACTTGTAATTAACTAATGTCTCACAGTGGGATAAAAACAAAGTCGTTCAGGGATATATTCAGTATCAGGTACAAACATTGGCATGGGTTGCTTGCTAACTGACAGTGGTGTATGCGAGCAGGGTCAAGTTACCAGCCTAACTCCTGTGAAGTGATAAGAAAACATCATCAATCTCCAAAACTAAGTAATTTGAGTTAAAGACCTTGTGTATGTTCTTTTTTTGTGGTTTGTTTTATTTTGGATGATGCTGTTGAGAGAGAATTTATGCTACTGGATGTACAGAGACAAAACAGATATTGGTTATGCTCCCAAATCGGCTGAGTATTTCTTTAATGCACAAGGCTAGAAGGTAGTCACCAAGACGGATGAAATGGGGACAGTTTCAAACTGACAATTTAAAACGTATAACAACATGTTATGCCTTTGTTTGGTTTCATCACAGGATTGTGACACTAATGAGACCTGGGCACAAGTATCTGTCGGAGTACTGACTGTTACCCATGAAGATGTGCGACTCTCTCCAAATCAGCTCCAACTTCACCCGATATCCAGAACCTACCTGAGGCATTTTGCCTCTTGTTTGGACTGTCATATGCTTTACATTTGGACTACCCTAAAGCAATGAAAAACATATTTGGGTTCATTCAAAGAGTGATGCTTGACTTGGGGGAGAACAAACTCCCTCCAAAACTACAAAGGGATAAAAATCTCTTGTTGAGTTAGAATGCAAATGTTCAAGTTATGACATTTGGCAAATCTCACTTTTTCATAAATGGAAACAATTGTTCAGTTCTTATTCACTAGATTAAGACTCTCCACTGAAACTGTCAGCCCATTGTTTCATCAGCAAGTTAGGCTGTACACACATAAGTTAGATATGTTTACAGTTCTTACCTTCTCAGGATTCTGCGTTAATTGAATGAAGCCACTTTGTAGTCTTATGCCTATTTTATTTTTTTCCTCCATATATACTTTTCATTCAGGGATGTAAAAGTGCACTTGTCAACCTGTTTATTCTTTACCAAAGTTGGTACTGTTGGTTGTTACAGTTTTAAAGAGTTAACTGTATTAAATATCTTACAGTATTAAAGCTGCTGTGGATATTATTAAAGAAATATTTAAAGCTGATATAAAAGGAAAACAAATAAACAATTGATTGAACTTTCAACTGTGTTATGGTGCGTTCACACCGAACGCGGATTCTGCGATAGGAGCGGCCGATTTACGTTATCCCTATGTAAAGGGCCCCAGATTCCATACTCCTGGAGCACCCCCCACAAGGCATCACGAGGGACACAGTCGAATGCCTTCTCCAGGTCCACAAAACACATGTGAACCGGTTGGGCAAACTCCCATGACCCTCGAGTACCCTGTAGAGGGTATAGAGCTGGTCCAGTGTTCCACGGCCGGGACGAAAACCACACTGCTCCTCCTGAAGCCGAGGTTCGACTATCGGCCGAACTCTCCTCTCCAATACCCTGGCGTAGGCCTGACCAGGGAGGCTGAGGAGTGTGATCCCCCTGTTGTTGGAACACACCCTCCGGTCACCCTTCTTATGAAGGGGGACCACCACCCCGGTCTGCCAGTCCAGAGGCACTGTCCCCGACCGCCATGCAATGTTGAAGAGGCGTGTCAACCATGACAGCCCCACAACATCCAGAGATTTGAGGTACTCAGGGCGGATCTCATCCACCCCCGAAGCCACCGCGGAGCTTTTTAACCACCTTGGTGACTTCAGCCTGGGTGATGAAAGAGTCCAACCCCGAGTCCCCAGCCTCTGTTTCCACCAGGGAATGCGTGATGGCAGGATTGAAGAGATCCTCGAAGTACTCCTTCCACCGCCCGATAATGTCACCAGTCGAGGTCAGCAGCCTCCCACCCCCACTATAAACAGTGTTGGCGAAGCACTGCTTCCCCCTGCTGAGGCGCCGGACGGTTTGCCAGAATCGCTTCGAGGCCGACCGGTAGTCCTTCTCCATGGCCTCACCGAACTCCTCCCAGGCCCGAGTTTTTGCCTCTCCCACAGCTCGGGCCGCAGCACGCTTGGCCTTACGGTACCCGTCAGCCGCCTCATGAGTCCCACAAGCCAACCACAGCCGATAGGACTCCTTCTTCAGCTTGACAGCATCCCTTACTGCCGGTGTCCACCACCGGGTTCTGGGATTGCCGCCGCGACAAGCACCGCAGACCTTACGGCCGCAGCTACGGGCAGCAGCATCGACAATAGATGCGGAGAACATGGTCCACTCGGACTCTATGTCTCCAACATCCCCCAGAATCTGGTCAAAGCTCTTCCGGAGGTGGAAGTTGAATACATCCCTGGCCGAGGGCTCCGCCAGGCGTTCCCAGCAGACCCTCACTATGCGCTTGGGCCTGCCAAGTCTGTCCGGCTTTCTCCTCCTCCAGCGGATCCAACTCACCACCAGGTGGTGATCAGTGGACAGCTCAGCCCCTCTCTTCACCCGAGTGTCCAAAACATGCGGCCGAAGGTCTGATGATACGACAACAAAGTCGATCATTGACATCCTGCCTAGGGTGTCCTGGTGCCAAGTGCACTGATGGACACCCTTATGCTTGAACATGGTGTTCATTATGGACAATCCGTGACTAGCACAGATGTCCAATAACAAAGCACCACTCAGATTCAGATCGGGGAGGCCATTCCTCCCGATCACGCCTCTCCAGGTGTCACTGTCGTTTCCCACGTGGGCGTTGAAGTCCCCCAGCAGAATAATGGAGTCCCCGGGATGGGCACTATCCAGCACCCCCGACAGGGACACCAAGAAGGCCGGGTACTCCGCACTACCGCTCGGCCCGTAGGCCGAAACGACAGTCAGAGACCTATCCCCGACCCGAAGGCGCAGGGATGCGACCCTCTCATCCACCGGGGTAAACCCCAACACGAGACGGCTGAGCTGGGGGGCAACAAGCAAACCAACCCCAGCCCGCCGCCTCTCCCCGTGGGCCACTCCAGAGTAGAAGAGAGTCCAGCCCCTCTCAAGGAGATGGGTTCCAGAGCCCATGCTGTGCGTGGAAGCGAGCCCGACTATTTGTAGTCGATATCTCTCGACCTCCCGCACAAGCTCAGGCTCCTTCCCCCCCAGCGAGGTAACATTCCACGTCCCTAGAGCCAGCCTAAGCATCCGGGGATCGAATTAAAAGTATAAAATTATAAAAGTACATAATGTACAAAAACCAAGATGAAAAAATATAAATAGATAACAAAAAAGAAAATAAATACTTATATAAATACATTGCTAAGCTAAAAAATCTAATGGTGCGTTCACACCGAACGCGGATTCTGCGAATTTTTCGCGTCATTTCTGTGCTTTTGCTCGCTGGACATACCGCGTGAACTCCGCGTTGCCAAACGTCAACAAGCGTCATCAAATAGGAGGAGCTTCCATCTGCTGCTTGCTGGTTTCAACTGAACATGGCGGACATGGATTTCACGGACCTAATTACGGTGTTTTACCTGTGGAGAGCCGAAAAACGCCGCCTACGTCGACGTCCCTGGGTTCACGAGATTCTTCAGGGACGGGAACAGTTCGGAGAGTACCACCACTTATTCCAGGAGCTGCGTCTGGATGATGGTCGATTTCAGCGGTACTTCCGTCTATGCAGGACCCAGTTCGAAGACCTGCTGTCCCATGTTGGGAGACGAATCGGCGCCAACACCAACTACCGCCGCTGTATCCCCGCTGCTGAACGCCTGTCCATCTGTCTTCGGTGAGTAAATAAATCTCGGCTCAATAAAAAAAAACAGCTGAGCAAAGAGGTCCCCAGCCCCATGTCTTTGTGGCTGACGAGGCATTCCCCCTGAGGAGGAACATGATGCGGCCCTTCCCCGGACGCGGCTGTCTGTCCCTCGAGGAGCGGGTTTTTAATTACCGCCTCTCCCTGCCCGCCTTGTGATGGAGGACTCCTTCGGCATCCTGACCTCACAGTGGAGGTGGTATTGTCGTGTCGTTGATATACGCACTGAAGTTGTGGACCTGTGTGTGAAGGCAACATGTGTGCTTCACAACTTCATGCGTGCTTCAGCGGGTGATGAGCCACCTGCTGTGAGGGGTCCAGCAGCTGCACAGCTGCCACTGCATGGTTTGGGTCGGGTAGCTGCCAACAACTCCTCAACAGAGGCAAGGCGTGTCAGGGATACCCTCAAAGAATACTTCATGGCGGAGGTAGCAGTACCATGGCAGCCCACAGCATGATTGAACAGTCCTTTTCAGGACTAAATTAAAACGGCTTTTTTCAAAGCCCCCCACAAATATTAAGCAAACCTTCCTTCATCCTATGTGTACATTAATGTTTCTGTATATGTGATGTTTGCAGATTTTTTTCCCTTCTTTCTCTGCAGGGATACTCCGGGACTCAATGCACATCCTGACAATTAAGTCCTCTATTGTGTCTCCCTTTGGCCACTGTTTATTATAACATTTATTCTAATATTTCTTATATTATAATAATATTACTATCTCTCTCTCTCTCCATATATTTATATATGTGTATATATATATATAATATATATATATATATATAATATATATATATATATATAGATACAGTGTATATGTATATATATATACAGTGTATATGTATATATACACTGTGTATATATATATATATATATATATTTATATATCCTAAATATATTATATATTTTATTGATATTATGGTTATCGTTTCTGTATTATTTTCCTAGGTCGTTAAGAGTGCAATGCATTTCAGGAATGATAGGAGCTACAATATTTGCAAGAAACAAAATTTATTGCAATACAAAAACTATTTACATAAGTGCCTGAGTTGTATGACTCAACACTGAGGGAGACAAGTACAGAAGGACCTTGCACTGAGAAGAGGAATGGATTGGCATGGAGAGAAGGAATGAGAGGAAGTTTAGGTTCATCCCTGGAGAAACTGCCACATGCATAAAAATGTCAAATTATTGGGGGTCCACATGGTCCAAATTTAGCACAACTGTGCTATGTTCAAAAATCTTCTGCATTAATTTGAACTTTATGATTTCTTGTTTATCTAGTGGCAGTCTTTCCAGGGATGGAGCTAAACCGAGGAGGAAGTGTTCCATGGAGGAGTAGACCCGCGGGGGTGGAGGTGGTGGTGGCCGGTTCTGGAGAGCTTCTAGAAGCGCCCGTTCCACCTCAGATGGCTCCTCCCGGGGTCGCACTGTCCTCCTCCTTTCTGCAAGATTACACAGTTCTTAAATTAGATACCACACTGAGCTATTGTGTTGATGTGCAGGTCTACTCCTGTATAGTTGTACACACCTCTGTGTCGTCACCATTTGTCTGTCAAAAAAGACATGGCAAGATATGCAATATTAATATTAGTCAAAGTTAATGTTTTCCTTTTCATTAATAAATGTTGTTTGGCAACGTACCTTCTGTCTCCGACGTATCCTCTTCTGGGGGTGGAGCAGGTAGGTCCTCTGCAATCTCCTCGACCTGGGCCATGTTGCTGGTGGTGGGCCGTGGAGCCACAAAGGGGTCGAGGAATGAGAGGACGGCAGAGAACCTCCACTTTTTTGCCGCACCTGCTGCTGCTCCACTCCTCCTCTACTCCAGCTCCTTCCTTCTCTCCTTCAGGTACGTGTCCCGCAAACCCTTTTATTTTTTTCGGCACACGTCCTCTGAAAATATAGGGATTTTTTGTGAGATGAGGTCACATGAATATTTGTGTATTACAGAAAGAGGCAATCGGCGACAAGCAGGTTTTCCCTCTATTTTTTTTTGGGGGGGGGTGAAGTGTGGTTGTAGTCTGTCTGGTTGCCATTTCACTGATGAATCGTGATATTGTCTTATTCTTATTATGCTTTTATGAATATAACTTATACAGAATATTTTCGGGGCTGCACGGTGGCGCAGTTGGTAGCACTGTTGCCTTGCAGCAAGAAGGTCCTGGGTTCAATTCCCGGCCAGGGGTCTTTCTGCATGGAGTTTGCATGTTCTCCCCGTGCATGCGTGGGTTCTCACCGGGTACTCTGGCTTCCTCCCACAGTCCAAAGACATGCCTGTTAGGTTAATTGGTCACTCTAAATTGCCCTTAAGTGTATGAATGAGTGTGTGCATGGTTGTTTGTGTGTTGCCCTGCGATGGACTGGCGACCTGTCCAGGGTGTACCCTGCCTCTCGCCCATAGACTGCTGGAGATAGGCACCAGCTCCCACGCAACCCACTATGGAATAAGCGGTAGAAAATGACTGACTGACAGAATATTTTCCACTTTAAAAATTAGCCCAACGACAGACAGGGTACAGCTTCACGTTAGCAAGTGACGTGCCAATATAAATTAGCCAAAAGACAGTAGTACAATGGCGCTATTTTAAAGACTGCTACTACAGTCTCCTCACTGACTCTTCTCCAGGCTAGGTCCTTCCTGTACTTGTCTCGGTATAAGTAATTAGTTGAGTAATACAACTCAGGCTTGCCGCACACCGCCACTATTATCTTGTTCTCCATCACTGACAACCACTTCTTCTCCGCTGCGGTCCTTCACCCTATGTCACAGCCACATCCAGTCCGATTGGTTGACGCAACGCAAATTTTGAAGAAAGTTCAAATTTTTCAGCTCATCCATCGCTCTCCTTCGCTCGGCGCGCCTTCCGCACCGCGTCCTTCGTCTCCTTCGCACTGCCTCGCGCCGCTCCTCTCCTGAACGCGCCTCTACATTGGGATAGCATGTAAATCGGCCGCTCCTATTGCAGAATCCGCGTTCAGTGTGAACGCACCTTAACACTCCAAATAATGTTGGATTAGCATCTGGTAGCTGGCATTGTTGTCCCAGCAAGAGCTCAAAGAGGTTTCTATGCATATAAAAGAAGCCATTTCTTTTGTTACTGGAGACAACAGTCCAAAGTAGAGGGTGAGAAAGGGTGAAAGGAAGGTATCTAAGGAAAGTTAAGTTCAAATTAAATTCCAAATTTCAAAAGTTGAATGCATTTTTAGTTCCAAGCCTGTGAAAACCACCCTAATGTAATTTATTAATATGGTTTGGCCTTCATGCGTTACATTTTGAACGGTTTTCTGTTGAGACTCATTTCTGGAATCATTTTCAGATGAGTTTATAAAAATATTTTCAGAAGAAGAGGAAGAGACCCGAGGAAGATGTTGAGGCAATGTTAGATGGAGATGCTCAATGTTCTTTATTGTGACGCAGTTCACTCAAGTTCTGAGGAATACAGAAATGACAGTGATCTGTACCGTGACATGTGTAATATTTAAATATTCCTAACGTTCCTTCTGTGATATTGGTAACTGAAACAAATGTGACACTTCCCAATTATATTAGACAAGTACACAGGCTGAAGTAGAGGAGATGAGTGAAGCAGAGAAAAGTGGAGAGGCAGAGCAGGAGGGTGCATCTTCCTGCGCAGGTGAGCATGTTCCCATACAACAGGACTTAGAGCTCTTTTTCAAGAAACTCAAAAAAATAAAATGCTTTTATCTAGGTTGACAATGAGCCATTAGATTACTAGAGTAGAGTTGAAATTTCAGTTATACAGTATGAAAATAGTAAATAAATGTGTCCCCCTGGACAGCCCATCATTCCTTCTCTCCACGGTTTTAAAAAAATCCTAGAGAAAACCCTTTATGGTTTTGATATAAACACAATTAGTTCAATAAAACAATCTCATTTAATAAAAAGAATACATTGACTTATTTTTTGTATAAGACACTGACTGCAGTGAAAATTTATACTGATTGATTGTTTTGGTAAATAAAACTAAAATATAGGTATTCATCATCACATCCATATTTACATAACTGATGAGCAATAACAAGTGTCCTGGTCATGGGGGAGGCAGCAGACCTTTCACCTCATAAATACATTTTTTCTACCTCTTCTGGTGGGTAATGCCAACAGTAAAGATAGTCTAGTTTTTAATGTTGTTGGTAAATGTGTCTTATAATTCCATTTGGGACTACATGAGGCCACACTTTATTAAACAAATCAAACATATGCCAGTGTTACTTGAATTTGTTTATTACAGGGTTTCAATCAGTTTTACAATAAAGATTTATTGTTTTTTTCCCTAATATATCAGACATTTCAGGAAGCAGTGACAAAATTGCCACTTTGTTAAAAATAATTCTACAAGTTAGATTATGTTTAGATAATTATTTTCTTATGTTTTCTTTTTTATTCAGCCCTTCTTGAGTTTGTATGTCGCTTTATGCTAACTTAGTACGAACTTGTGCTATTATGTAGCAGCCTTCAGTGGACCCCTCTCATGTCATGTAAACCAAGTGTGGTCATATTTTGCTGTAATTCAAATCAACAAAATATTGATTCTGAATAAGTATATTAAAGCTGATTGTAAAAAAGCATGCATGTTTTAATGGTAGATATCTGTTGACATGTGTTTTTTACAGGGAATCATCTATATGGTATAATAGGCGGCCACAGAGTAACTGTTTTCCTGTAATGCAAACTAACACATGAAATGCAATCCTTTAAATATAGACAGAGGACAAATGCTCATTTTAAATTTAATTGAAAAATCTATTTTAAAAATTAGCTCAGGGGATTTTGGGAACTTGACAAAAGAAAGAATGGTAAAGTAGTTTTCAGTAAGCCTGTAAGTGACATAGGGAATCTATAGTTACCTGCAAACAGATGTAACAGTGTAATGTTACACAGATTATCATGCCTTCATCATCTCAAATACACATAATTGCTTCATTAAAACAATTTCTAGTCATCAATAAAAACAATTAACATCAGTTACAAGAGTCCAGGTCAAAATTCATTCAATTGAGCAGATTTTAACTTTAACATAAAATAAACATTTCAATCCTGTAAGACTCACAATGAAAAGACACATAGGGGGCGATTAGAAAAGTTTATTTACAAATATTTATTTATTTGGCGCTCGAACCCCGGAGGAAGACACGAATGGTGAGAATGATGTGAGCTTGAATGAACAACTCATGAATAGAATTAGAGATGTCTTCCCCCCAAAAGCGACGAGGCCATGTCGAGGCTGAAATAAATGAACTCTTAGACATAAATAATATCAGGTGGGATTAGTGCTGGGCAATAAGACAATACATATCGTGGGGACGATAGAAAAGTGTCTATTGTGCTACTTCTCTTCTATCGTTTCTAACATAATTTTATCAATTATTCAAGCAAATATTCCATAAAGTAGGCTACGATGAATGTATTAGTGTTGTCACTTTGCATACACTCAGTTTATATATGTGATAAACAAGAATAAAAAAATAGTTTTTTTGCAAAGAAGCTCCATCTTGTGATTTTGCGACATAATGCTGCTTTACGTTATGTAACGTCTGTGATTTGGATACATTTTGGGTTCAAGAAGCTGCTACTGCAGCTCTACCTCTGCCTCATCTGTTGTCATTTGATACACATATATTGATGCACTAAAATGTATTATTCTCATTTGTGACAGTTCAGTTAAATGTTACGGAGCCCGCGAGGGGACATGGGGGAATTTTTTTTCTTTTGTGTCCCCACGCTTTACTTTTGCATTCACTCGCAATACTTTTGCGTTCGCTCGCAATAGTCTTTGCGTTATGTCACAATACTTTGTGGGAGAGTTTCCAAACCAGATCACTGCAAAAATGGAACAAACACTACACCCGTTTTTGAGATTTATTGAGTTTTATTTTGAAATCTGCGTTAAATAAAAGGATCTTCAATCAGACTTAAAGACAGTTATTATCCACAAGCTGTCAAACTACTAAACTCTGGTCAATAATACTGCACGAAACCACATCTGTGAAACTTTATTTGCTTACTGCTGCTGCATGATGTGAACTTTTTTTTTGCACGCCATTAGTGCTTTTGTTTTTATCGTGATTTCAACGGTTCTTCTTATCCTAAGCATTTAATCGCATTGTTGACTGCATGTGAACCTTGTGAGCAGTTTGTCATCTGTGCTGCTGTTCCAAAATGCACAGCTTTCTCAAGGTGATTAACAACTTTCGCGAGAGAACCCAAAATTATTGCGAGAGAACGCAAAAATATTGCAAGCAAACGCAAAAATATTGCGAGCGAACGCAAAAGTATTGCGTGGGGGGGCAAAAGAAAAAAAATCTCCCATGTCCCCTCGCGGGACTAAATGAAAAAATGGGGTTATATCGTGATATATATCGTTATTGTGATATAAAATAGTCTGTATCGTGATATATGTTTTTTTCCATATCGCCCAGCACTAGGTGGGATAATGAATGAATTGATGCTAATATAAGGAGAAGGACAGGCTTGATAAAGGGATGAGTTAGACAGAAGGAGGAGGGAAGGAGCATGACACTCGAGCACATGGGAGTGCAAAGAGTCAGGTGAGGAATGCAAGGAAATAGGGAGCCTGCCTGGGTACAACGCAGTGAAAATGATGAATGACCTTGAAAAAGGCATGAAAATGACAGATCGTGCTGCTGAGGGTCAGAGGAAGATGAAAGAGTTTGAGAAAACATGATAATGATAACTCGAGCCGCAGAGGCATCGAGATGACGAATGCGTTATGCCACCGAGGCATTGGGGAGGTTGATGAATGAGTATTCAAGGCAAAAGAGGTGACGACTCGAGCCACGTAGGCATCGAAATGACGAATGTGGTATGCCACGGAGGCATTGGGGGATGATGAATGAATATCAAGGCAAGAAATTATGACTCGTCCGCGAAGGTATCGAGATGACGAATGCGTTCTGCCGTGAAGGCATGGGAGTAATAGATAAGATTGCAGGAAGATGAGAATGATAAAGGGAGAGAATGATGACATGACTGTACATGCTGAGGGGAAGAATGATGTGATGACGTGGGAGAGAGAAATGATTGACTGTGGCTGATGAATGCTGGACGTTGCAAACCTTAGAGAAATGGGGATAAGAGAGATGAAGTTAGATGGTTGATTTTATCTATGAAGACAAGTTAAAATTAATCAGAGGCCATCCACCACCAGAAGTTCGTACCTAAGAACTGAGAGATTGATGAACAGTTAACACAGAGTGGAAGTCTGGACGGACATAGGATGAGAAAGCTGTAAATGACCAGCGGCCGAGTTGTTGAATAGAACCTGTTGAAACTCCTTGAGTGGCTGTAGTAATTACTGCTCCTATTCTAAATGAATGTCCTGAAAACTGACTGGGGGCAGATCGCATTGACTAAAGTTTGTCTAAAATGTTTGAGGAACCAGGAGGCATGGGGCCCCTTCTGAAGTGAGAAAGAGGGCATTTTAGGCAGACTAAATTTGTGACGTTTGAGTGCGAATCTGAAGATGGATTGGAAAGGGCAGAACGGGCCGTCAAGGGCAGCGATAGAAATAAAACGAGCCATCCCTGTTTTATGTTTAAAAAAAAGTTTGAAATCCCACCGGGAGGAGGCCCAGGGGATGGCCCAGGACACGCTGGAGGGACTATGTCTCTCGGCTGGCCTGGGAACGCCTTCGTCTCCCCCCGGAGGAGCTGGAGGAGGTGTCTGGGGAGAGGGATGTCTGGGCGTCTCTGCTGAGTCTGCCGCCCCCGCGACCCGGTCCCGGATGAAGCGGAAGACGACGATGATGACGAGTAAAGCCATCAATGTCAGTGGGAGGAGCCGAAGAGCTGGCTGAACGTCAGCGGAGCGCAAAAGAGGAAGTGCTGACGTGACGTGACGTGAGTTGGAGGCGAACTCCCAGAGAAGCTGAGTAATGGATGATTTGGAGCACTAGAGAGAATCCATGTATGAGATGAACGAAGCAGGGAAGTTTGTGGGATTGCCGGAGTAGAAGAAGACGTCGAAGCCTGGGTGTGTAAGGAAGATCGGAGTAGAAGCGCTGCAGAAGCCGGGCCAGATGATGCGGCGCCGGGAGCCGGGGTGAAGGCAGAGCAACCTCTGCTACGCTTACCAGGAAAATTGGAGGAGTTGTTAAGGCGCTTTCCACTTGCCTGGAGCTCAAGGCGGGAAGCCAGGCGAACAGTCCTACGAGCGGAAGAGGAGGAAGGAGGACGAGGATCCGTCATGAAACAGTGCGAGGAACCGGCTAAGTCGCCAGAGTCGTAGTGGACATGATGTACACGCTGCTCAGCTTGAAGAGCGAGGAAGTACGTGAGTGTAGGGTAAGTCGAGCTTTTGGCCGGGGTTTTCAATGCAAATGTAGGGGGACAGGCCAGAAATGGACATGGTGGCCGCGTGGCGGCCGTTTGCCTTACATCCCATTCGTCCCTTTGGTACCGTTCGGGCTCTTCAGGAACGCGGCGCCCCGACTTGGCGGATACTGAGGGGGGCAGTCTCGCTACACGCTTAACGAGGTTGAACTTTTGACATGCCCACAAGTTACAGTGGGGGATGGGTGGCGTTTTTCAATGTTCCAGCCTGCTGGGAACACTAGGGAACATTTTGGGCCATTTGGGAAACATAATGCAACGTAGGCCAAGTAACCGCAATGTTCCTAAAAGTCTCTATTGACTTCTACTTGACACTTGATTCCATCTGCCAGCAGAGAGCTCTGACAACAGGAAATGCAGGAGATGGTGTCCCGTGCCAGGAGGATCCAGGCCATGCTTTTGCTGAAGGACCTGCTTGTGTGTCCATGAGCACTCCATCCATGGTGTCCAATTTTGACCAGAGGGAGCTGGAAGACCAGGTCGCCCCAGCTGGGCAGGTGGTGGAGGAGCCAGGTACTTCCAGTGAAGACCAGGTGTGCTGCAGTGTGGCCTGCTCAGACCTTTTGAAAAGGTAATCATTAAGCAGAATTGTTGCAGAATTTATTCATCTTGAAGAGAGGAAATAATAGAGAAATGCAGCTGAAAGTGATTGTGATTTTCATATCAGTTACAAATCTGAGCTGGACAAGCTGGCCAAGATCAGGGTGGATCTGGAGGCTAGGGTGGAACAGCAGCAGCACACCATAACAACCTATAAAAGATTGGTGGCCAGTCTGAGGAGAAGGCTGGCTGAGGACAGAGGTGGAGGAGGCATCCACCAGCATCCATTTGGAGCCCCATTCCAGTGGAGAATCACAGGTGAGAACGTCATCTTTGAGGCACTGGTTTCTGGAGAGGTGGACCTTTCTGCAAGTGGAAGAGAGATCCACAGTGAATACATTTTAAAGTACACCCGTCTCTCTCTCACTGACTCTTTCTCTCTCTCTCAGGTCACTGAAGAGCAGAATCCCACCACCTTAGATGCGCCATCCAGCCTCCCCACCCCAAAGGAGGGGACCCAGATCCTCAGCGTGGAGGACAAGATTGTGTCGCCAAATGAGGCGACACAACCAGTGAAGGAAAGCGAGGAGGCGGGCCCGTCCTTCACCTGGTCTGCCGGAACCAGAAAGGGGAATGTGATGAGGCGCATACTCCTTGCAGAATCCATGGGTGAGTCCCCCCTACACACACACACACACACACACACACACCCCTTTCAGTCAGTGCCTTGCAGGCGGCATGTGAGACATATAAACTTTCTGTCCCTCCCCTGTCATTTCAGCGTTATACTTGAAGCAGTTTGCTGAGTTCCAAACCAGCACCCAGGCCACCCCAAAAATGCTGGAGGCGGCTAAATCGCGGGTGAGCCGTGTTAAGGCCTTTCTGCATTTTATGTCGGTGGGCCAAAAAAAAATAGGCGATTGGACCTTCCTCCATAATGTGGACAGGATCAAAAAGTAAGTCACATTCTCTTAACATACCTGCTGTTTTTCTGCACATCTGTCTGTCTGCCTTCCACTGACTCCCCCTTTCCACCCTTTTTTTCTCCTTCCGCTTCACAGATAGGTGTCTGAGATGGGGCAGAGCGGGAAGGAGATCACCACGTTACGCTTTTACATCCACCATGCATATCAGTTCATAGAATACATGGTGAACTCCTGCCCCCAGCAATGCCGCATGACCCGTGAGCAGATGAATGAGATCCTGGTCTATCTGGAAAAGGCCCGTAAAGACACCAGAAGGCCTATCATGGTGCACCAAAACAGGGTGAAGCGGGCTAAGATGGCCAGGATACCAGATTCCGCCAGTATCCTGAAGTGCTCCAGTTGACTCCTGAGAGGGTGGAGAAGCTGCTGGGTAGGTTATTCTCTCCTTTTTTCTCACATTTTCTCACCTACATGCGTGCATGTCCCCGTGTCATGGCTCTGTCTCATGAAGACCTCTCTCTGCTCTCCATCAGACGAGCTGGAGGTCGACACACGGCCGCCCGGTACGTGCTTTATGGATATATGTGTGCGTACTGGGCGTGCATGACCGGCCACCGTCCCAGCGTCTTCACCAATATGAAGGACACCGACATAGCCACGGCAGAGCTGGAGGGATCTGAGGAGGGGGTCCTGATACGTGTAAGTGATCGGAGCACTGCGCAGAGAGTGCAGTGCTTGTTTCCTGACACAGGGCGGACAGAAATGCGCTCTCTTAACACTTTTGTCTCCACTCTGGCAGGTTGCAGACCACAAGACCACGCTGCAGTTTGGGGAGGCCAGTCTGGCGCTGAAAAGGGCGGAATTAGCTTGGATTAAAAGGCTGAATGCCATCAAGGAAAAACTGGACTCCACCAATGAAGATGGACCTGAAATCAGATGTTAACTTTACGCTGATCAGGACCGCCCTGGCAGACAGCGTAAGTAGCTGAGCTCTTCTTGCATTCAGGTCAAGCTGGCCCTAAATAAATAGTTTTTTGTAGTTAGTGTAGTGGATGTTTTGCATTGTTTGGGAGTGTTTCGTTTTTCACTTGTTCTGTGTGCTTTTTTTACTTGTTCTATTAAAATGTTCACATTGTTTTTTCTACTCAATTCAGACGTGTTTGTGTTTTTCAATTCAAACTTGTTTATGTAGTAAGTAAAACAACCTCAGCTAAAAATAGGGAATTAAATGAAATTAATATGAGACCAAAATATAAGACAAAACTAAAATATACTAAATTATTAAAACAAAATCACAATATTACAATAAAAGTATCAGTAAAAATAACAAACCAAGATATACTCCATTTCAGTTTAAATTAAAATAAATTTACAATTCTATGATCAATAAATACATCATTACCAGCCTTTTTCAGCCTGTGTTGATGGCCAGTGAAAACAGGTAAGTTTTCAGTGTGGGGTTAAACTGTGAGTTAGTTGCAGCATCCCCTGCTCTGGAGGCAGAGATCCAGAGCAGATGTGGAGTCCTGTAAAATCCTTTCACAAGAACAGACATACTTGAAATGTACAGGGTCTCCCAAGCTTGTAGCTCCAAGCTTGTAGCTCCAAGATTGTAGCATGGAGCCACAAAGAAGCTTGTTTTGTTCATCTGAGCCTGCCCTTTCCAACGGTACCAGGCATGTGCAGAACAAACACTCCTACGCGAAGCTAGGGGCCCAGACACACTCTACCTAAGATGGAGGATTTTCCCTTATGTTTTCCTATGCAGAAGTATTGTACATGTCCCTCGCTACCACCTTGTGCCACCCCCAAACGAACCTGCGGACCTTTTTAGGCTTTTTGTGGGAGATAGCAATGGTTTATGAAGACATGGATGGTCTAGTTTTGTTCATCTGAGTCTGCCCTTTCCAACTGTACCAAGCATGTGCAGAACAAACACTCCTATGCGAAGCCAGGGGCCCAAACACACTGCGTGAGGGACACGCACAATACCGATGTATCGTGCGTGTCCCTCGTAATTAAGGCCATAATTTCAAACTCGCCTCCCCCAGGCCCTGAAGTGGCTAGAGACACCAAAATGACAGAATGCGTCACCTGTGCAGCCAGGAATACGTGTGTAAAATTTGGTGGCCGTGCATTAAAGTTTCCAAAACTCTCTCCTCTCATTCACCTGTGAGCAGTCCTCTGTTGCTCTCCGAACCTCAGACGACTCTCTGGGGTTGACAGATTTCATCAACGTTGGCCTATTGGGCACATTTTCAGAAATGTTGTTTGGGGCGTCGTACAGAGCGTGAAAACGTCGATCTGGTGTCGGTCGGACGTTTCTGCTGGAAACAGCGAGGGGGAAAAGGGGGTCCGCGCAGCAGATTTGACACCTCCTAACTCCACAACGCTCCACAACCAGGGGACTCTAGTGCAGGCACAATCACGGAGACAGGGATAAAGTTTGAACAAGTTTATTGAAAGCATAGTTTGACTCAGGATCCAGCAGGTGTCTGGTCTCAGTGGGTCGGCGTACTAGGAAGGCGATGATGGTGAGTATTGGGGAGGATGATAGATTGTTGCTTATAGAACTGAACTCTTTCTTGCAAGTGGAGAAGAGAGTTCGAGGAGGAGATGAGCAAGCTACGGAGACTAAGGTTGACAGGTTGTTGTGCTGTGTTCCTCCAGATGGTCAATAGTGTAGAAGGGTGGACAGGCAGGGTGTGGAAGCGAGCAGCAACACTACTAGTAGATCCAGGAAATCCAGGGAGGTCATATAACTGAGGTAAAATCATCTAAGTATTTTTCAACCAGACAGGAGGCAGAACCACAAAGGACTGGCCAGGATTGGTTTGGTTTGATTTGGGATGTGTGAAAAGTTGGTTGAACTCGGAGATGAGATGGGAGTTTGAGGCGCACCGATGTAGCACTGATAACTAGCTCAATCTGTAAAGGATCAAGGAACCTGGGAGCACACTTACGGAAATAGGGTTTGAGTGGAAAGTTTCAAGCCAAAAGCCAAACTTCCTGTCCAGGGCCCTTATGTACGAAGCGTACTTGTGCACAAAAATCTTGTGGTTCAATGTTTTACATACAACTTGCCATGTACGAAAATGAATGTAGCATGAAAGTGTACGTAAATCCACACAAAGTATTGACCTTCCATGAAAACGTGCAGAAGCCACCATACTCTTCAATTGCTAATAATACACTACAGAAAACCAAAACTCACCTAACTCCATTTAAATATGACTCCATCCAGTTTTAATTAATTCATGGAGCGTCAAACCTGATGTTTTTCATGAGTTTGAGTTTTTATGGTTTAAACCTGAACGATGAAACTGAATCACAATTACCAGTGTACAATAATGTAACACACCTCAGAAAAGGATGGAAACAGCCTTAGATGGATGGAAACTGTTAAACTTCCTATTTTTTGTCACCTGTAGATGTAAATGTGGTTTGTGCGCTGAGGACCATAAAATGCATGTGAATCATCTAAGGGGCACTTTAATCTTCCAAAGAAGTCAGGTGTGATGATTCCTAAGGTGGACAAGCTGGAGACAATCACACATGTCCATAAATAGCTGCATAAATTTACGCATTATTGTGGAATGATGGCAGCTTTGGCACAGCTGGAGGACGTCGGCAATGGAAAAAGTTGGAGAGAGTCTCCGGAAATCACAATGTAAGATTTTTTAAATAATTTATTTGTGTGTTACTGCTGCAAATAAGTATTTGAACACCTGTGAAAATCAATGTTAATATTTGTTACAGTAGCCTTTATTTGCAATCGCAGAGGTAAATCATTTCCAGTAGTTTTTCACCGGGTTTGCACAAACTGCAATACGGATTTTGGCCCATTCCTCCACACAGATCTTCTCAAGATCAGCCAGGTTTCTGGGCTCTCACTACAAAACCTTGATATGCTTCTTACGGAGTCACTCCTTGGTTATCCTGGCTGTGTACTTCGGGTCATTGTCATGTTGGAAGACCCAGCCACGCCCCATCTTCATGCTGTGCTCAATTGCTCTCTAGCCCTTTCCAGCCTTGTGAAGGTCTACAATTTTGTCTCTGGTGTCTTTGGACAGCTCTTTGGTCTTAGCCATGTTAATAGTTAGAGTATTACTTATTGTGTGGGGTGGAAAGGTGTCTTTATGCAGCTAAGAACCTCAAACAGGTGCTTCTAATTTAGAATAAGTGGAGTGGAGGTGGATTTTTTAGAGGCGGACTAACTAAGGTCTTTAGGGGCCAGATGTTTTGCTGATTGGCAGGTGTTCAAATACTAATTTGCAGCAGTAACACACAAATAAATTATTAAAAAAATCATACATTATGATTTCCAGATTTGTTTTTTAGATTATGTCTCTCACAGTGGACATGCACCTAAGATGAAAATGTAAGAACCCTCCGTAATTTCTCAGTGGGAGAACTTGCAAAGTCACAGGATGTTCAAATACTTATTTTCCTCACTGTACCTCGGTATAAAGGCAATAGTTCCACTTGCACCAGGATGTCTGGAGAAGATGGACGCATGAGCCCAATAAACAACTAGAGATCTCACTGAGGAGGGGACATAACGACGACCAGGGGGTCCTCCTCCAGGATCAGGTTCTTCTTCCTGTGCTCATTGTACTCGATCCTCAATGTTCCATGTGAAGGACCCGATAACACATGACTTGGGGATGATCAAGTTCGGGATTCTCTTCATCAGAAGCAAACTGTTCAGAGAGAGAGTCCGGTTTGATGTTATTTGATCCAGGCCGGTAAGTTATGGGGAAGTTGAACCTAAAAAAAATCGAGACCATCTAGACTAATGAGAATCGAGGCGCTTTGCTGACTGGAGGTAAGCCAGGTTTTTGTGATCTGTCCAGAGGATTATGGGTAGTGGTATGCCTTTCAACCAGTGCCGCCATTCTTATAAAGCCCATTTATGGCTAGTAACTCTCAGTCAACCACATCATAATTTCTCTCAGCAGAAGAGAAACGTCTGGGGAAGGCACAAGGATCTAGTTTTCCATCAAAAACTGTCTTGTGAAAGGACGGTTCCAACCCCAGTATTAGAGGCATCATCCTCTAATACAAAATGGAGTTTAGAATCAGTACACAAGAATGGGTGCTGAAGAGAACCTTTCTTGTGAGTTTAATGCCTTTTCTGCTCCCGGGGACCAACTGAAAGTGGTCTTGGTAGAGGTAAGTGCTGTGAGGGAAGATGCGAGAAAAAGAAAGACAAGGTATTCCAAATGGCCTAGCGGTGTTTTGAAAACGGTCTTCCACTTGTCTCCTTCACGGATGTGGTAGGCGTTGCGCAGGTCAAGCTTGGTGAAAAGGGAAGCTCCTCGGACAGTTTCAAAGGCTTAAGCTAGGACAGGAAGTGGATATTTGTTTTTTATAATTATTTGGTTCAGTCCTCTAAAGATGCAAGGTCTGAAGAATTTATCTTTCTTTTCAACAAAGACAAAACCTGCACCGACAGGACAGGCAGATGGATGAATTATCCCTGCTTTCAGAGAGTCATTGATATATATTTTCCATGGTTTTCTGCTCTGCATTGAAGAGATTGTACAGGCGTCCAGAGGGTAAGAGGTCACCTGGAAACAAATCAATGCTGCATTCATAAGGGCGATGTGGTGGAAGAGACAAAGCCAAATCTTTACTGAACACTGTTTTGAGATCACAATACTCACTGGGGACCTGGGGGAGATTGGACTGATCTTTGGGGTGGTCAAAAAGGGCAGAACCGGTAGGAATGGCTGAACAAAGGCAAGAGATGTGACAGGATTCACTCCATGATTCAATGCCAGAATCAGCCCAGTTTAGATGTGGATTGTGGAGTTTTAACCAACGATGTCCTTTCCTGGGAAAAACAAAAAATGCGATCTGGTCATGATGGTACCCAGAGGTAATAAGGTGGAGAGGAAGTGTCTGGACTGTTTATTGTGCACTTCCATCAAAAGCAGACACCTTCAGGGGATTAACAAGGCTCTGAATATGAATGTTAAGTTCTTTCACCAAATCTGGACTAATTAAATTTTGCTCAGCACCAGAATCTATGATAGCCAGAACCGGATGCTTTTTGTTTGATGCATAAGAGAGAATGGAGATGAAATCAGGGGTGATTATAATGATTTAATGTGCCTGTCAATAATCCCTTTTCTATTGGCAGACTCTCTCTTTTGGCTGCACAGGACAATTTTGACGAAAATGCCCCGTCTCCATAATACAGACACTGTCCAGAAGATGAGCGTCTGTTTCTCTCTTCAGAAGTGAGACTAGTCCGGCCAAGTTGCATGGTTTCAATCAGAGGAGAGAAAACAGTTGGTTTAGACCTTGCCTCTGTTGACGTCATAACAGGTGGAACACTAACAGACCCAATTTTTTCTTGATTTCTTTTTTCACGTTGTCTTTCTCTGATTCTGTTATCAGGTCAGATTGCTAAATTTATAAGATCCTCCAGGGTCTCAGGCTCATCCCGGCTGGCCAATTCATCCTTGACATTTTCATTAAGGGGGTTTCGGAAAGCCCCTTAAGAGCCGGTCGATTCCACCCAGATTCAACAGCAAAAGTACAAAATTCTGTTGTCATTTTGGCTACTGACCATTCGTTCTGTCTGAGGTTCCACAATTGTCTGGCCAGGGCCTCATCGCTGTGTTTAAGGGAAAAAGATTGTTTAAACAGGTCGAGAAATTCTTTTAATGAAAAGAAATGGATGGCTTTTTCATCAAATTTTCATCAAAGTCCTGTGGCTGGTATCATCAGGAAAAGCATTTTTGAACTGTCGAAAGATGAGAGTGCATTGTAGCAAAAAACTTCAGGTGTTTGAGTAGGAACACCTCGATACGTGGAGTGGGCAGGAATCTGATTAGGGTTTGAACTAGGAAGACATACAATCGGTTGGTCCGGCATACCCAGAGGGAGTCTGCAGTGGATGGCTTCAATACTTCAACAAATTTCCATCAGGGCTTGATTAGTAGCGGCCTACTGATGATCTAGAGTCTGGTTGGTCAGATTGTTCTGTTATATTCTATCAGAACCAGGGGACTCTAGCGCAGGCACTATCACGAAAACAGGAATTAAGTTTAAAAAGTTTATTGAAAGCATAAGTTGACTCGGGATCCAGCAGGTGTCTGGTTTCAGCGGGTCAGCACACTAGGAAGGAGATGATGGTGAGTAATGGGGAGGATGATAAATTGTTACTGATAGAATTGAACTCAGGTCGTTGTGCTGTGTGAGCGGTTCCTCCTGATGGTGAATATGAGGATGGACAGGCAGGGTGTGGAAGGAAACAGCAACACTACCAGTAGATCCAGAAAATCCAGGGAAGTCATATAACTGAGGTAAATTCATCTAAGCATTTACCAACCAGACAGGAGGCAGAACCACGATGGGCAATCCAGGACTGCATCTTTTTGATGACAACCTTGAGGAAAGGGAACGCAGATTAGACTTAGGTAGTTCTGAGCACAGGCAAGAACAGAGCAAGGTATGTTGGTCTGATTACCACTCTAGGTGAGCAAAAAATCTGATGCCTCCAAGGTCCCAACAGTATATGAAGCTCTCCCTTGATTGATTCTGAGGATTCTGAGGATGAAGAATAGCTGTGTAGCTGTTTCTGCCTGTCACACCCTGTGGAGAGATGGAGAACTGAACTCTACACAACACAGCAAACCTGTGCTCAGCTCCGTTACCTGACAAGAAGTTTGTGGTACAGATGAGACTAAGCGGTCCTGCTCCAAAATATACCTTGTAAAGGTGTATCCAGCTGGCTGCAGAGACAAGGCTGTGAAACTGTTCACAATTCTGGATGAAAAGAGCAACAGTTCACTTGTGCATACACAGCCCAAGCACTCATACACACTCAAGCACATGTACACTGAGATTATGTGGCAACTGGATAAAGGGCTAGTGGCTAGGTAGTTGAATCTTTGGATGGAAATGTCCACATCCAACGACAAAGTCTCATTCCTAACAATAGGAATGACATTGCAACCTCAGATGTGGTCCTTCATCACTGACTAATGGTATCTCTGATATTGATCCACAAGCCCAGATTATGCTACTACATGGTCAAGACCTTTTTAGAGTTCATAAGGCACGTAAGCAGGTGAACGGCCCACGTAACCTATGACATGCTCAAAAACTTTACTTAGGGTGGTTTAGTGTTGAAAACTAGGCAGCCACCACAAACCACAACCAATCAAAACCATGGAGCTGACAAGCGCTATACCCTCTTTATACCAACCCTACCCTGTGTAACTGTAAAATGAGAAGATGCTTAGAAAAGCGGCTCGGAGGAGATCCAGCATCCCACAAAAAACAACCAGCAGGTCAAAATCCCCCTGGAAAAATGGTGATGAAGGTCAGTGAGGAGTTTGGTGAGGGAAATGGGGTGATAACAGTGCAAAATCCATTGGTTCAGAAAATTCTGAGAATAAATGATAAAGTTAAAAGTTTTGCCTCAGGCAGATAAATAAGCTGAGGAACAGACAAAGACGATAAATCCAGTGAAAGAAGTGTTCCTCTAGCTGTAGGTGAGGTTCCAGGTGAGTAATTTACTTGACTATGACTAAACCAGAGCAGATGAAAAGCAAACTGGAAAAAAGGAAACACACAAACCTTCAGAAGAACAAACACCTGTATGTAAAGGTATGGACAAATCATATAATCAGGAAGAGGTTGAGAAAGTTAGAGATTACAAATCAGCAGATCAGTAGATAAAGTAAAGTCAGACAAGCTAAATCATGATGTTAAGTCTGAAGGGTCAGGGGGAAAGTCATCATGTGTGGACATGGACACATCCAGTTCCAAGCAGAAAATAGAGTCAGCTAAAATGAAGATTAGTGTTTACAAGTCAGTTTCATCTGAACCTAAAGAGAAAAAGAGAAAGAGAAAACATCAAAACAACAAAGACTGGGTCTGCAGCGAAAGATCTTGCAGAAAAAGATGCACATGTTGCTGGTCTGGCTAGAAGAAATAGGAAGTCTGGAGCACACATAACAATCAGAGAGATTTCTTTTTTTAGCAATGACTTTCACAAATACTATAAGAGACTCAAGGACACCCTTCAATCAAACGAGGGGTGAAAATTTTGACAGGTTGGGGGCGAGACTTCCGAGGGCGGGACTTCCGAGGGCGGGACTTCCGGCGGCGGGACTTCTAGTGTGTGTGGGGGGGTGCATCGGGTGACGTAACCAGAAGGTGGGTGTAGCCAGAAGGTGCGTAACCCTGCACGTTGATCGGATGTCATCAATAGGGGGGCGAATTTAGAACCAACCAATTAAAACAGAGGGATGTGTTTAAGGCTCTTATTATTTGATTGTATTATTTTACTGTATTATGTTATTGTGTGTTTTTAGATGTTTTTTACATCTAAAAAAAAAGAAAACTTGCAGCTTATTTAAAGGTACCACTTAATGCAGGCACGGCACACAAAAGTCTGATAAAAAAGACAACCTGACACAATTGTAAATTCATTTTGTATTAACGCAGGGTTATTTAGAAGTTATTTAAAAAAGCAAGAAGACAAAAAAATAGATACATACCGTCTCTTCCTCTGCTCAATTGTTTGAGTAATCAAATCTGAACCGGCAGTTTTGTAGATGAACTGAAAAAAAACACGCAGTTTCTCCGCTTTAAAGGTACATTGAATACAGACACGTCACACAAAATTCTAATAAAAGGGTTTTAAATTAATTTTGTTTTAAACACAGAGTTATTTAGATGTTATTTATAAAAGCAGGAAGACAAAAAAAATAGATACATATCGTTTCTTCTTCTGCTCAAATGTTTGAGTAATCGAATCTGCACCAGCAGTTTTATAGAGATGAACTGAAAAAACAAACACGCAGTTTCTCCACTTTAAAGGTACCACTTAATGCAGACATGGCACACGAAATTCTGATAAAAAGAGAACCTGACACAATTGTAAATTCACTTTGTTTTAACACAGGGTTATTTAGATGTTATTTAGAAAAGAAGGAAGACAAAAAAAAATAATGCTCAAATGTTTGAGTAATCGGGTCTACCCTAGCAGTTTGTAGAGATGAACTGAAAATTTAAAAAAAGTTAAAAAGTCCTCAGACAATCCATATCCGCTGTTTATTGAATTAGGGCATCTGCGGTCTCGCTGAGGTGTCTTGGGAGCTTCAAACGTCTTCACACGACTGTATTCATTAAGCAATTAAAATGACCGTGCTCCTTCCTGGCCCAAAGTGTCGAGCATTGTCTCAGACAATCCACATCCACTGTTTATTGAATAGGTGATCATATGGAAGTAAAATAGTCTCATTAGAATCAGATATTTTTTAGACATTGAATTTATAACACTGATTTTTTATCCTGTGCAATTATGTATGTGAATTTTTTTCTTGTACTTAAAATTTGCCAGCAAAAATTCACCTGCAAGAATTCGCCTGAAAAAATTCACCTGCAGAAATTTGCTTGAAAAATTTACCTGCAGAAATTCACCTGCAAAAATTCACCTGCAAAAAATTGCCTGCAAATGTGTTGACCTTCTGGTGACTCAAGCCAAAGCAATTAGCACTAGATCTAGTAGAGCGTCTTTTAGCCAATCAGATTACGCTTATTTGATCACGCGACACACCATTGCCTTGAGCAGAGGTGAGTCTCTTAAGAATTTGCTGGATAGTGGCTTAATGAAGATCGGTGTTGAGATTTTTCTGCCAAAAATATAGGTCAGTCAAACATTTCATTCAGTTCCATTAGATGAAAAAAAAATACCAAATCTCAAATGGGTGTTAATTACCTGGCGTTTTGTAATAATATATTTTTGGCAGAAAAATCTGCCCTTGAAACCGTGTGCCCCTGAAAAAATTAAAGTTGAGACGGAAACTTGTCTTCAAAAAAAGACAATCCGATCCCAGCTAAACATATCCATGAAGGAAAAGGTGAAGCCATTCATGCGCCACAGTCCCCTGATCGTGCGCTCGAAGTAAGTAAAAAATATATATATATATATTTTCTATGCATATGTTTTCACGGGTGTATGTGATATTGCAGACTTGTTTTAACCCCTGAATAAATATTTTAGATAAATTGAATGATTGAATACAGAACCTAAGCCTGGATGACATTCAGCAGAACTGTACCAGTTCAGTGCAGGAAGAGTTTAAACCGCCCGCAACCGTTCAAATACCCCGTGTAGGGAGTAAGTTATAGTATTTTCAGATTCTGTTCAATACAAATCCTCAGAGAATCCAGATTTTTTTTTCGAAAGAGCCATATTGTAATGTAACTTTTTTTTTTCGTTTCATAGAATATCTTACATTGAGGAAAAGACGGCGATTCCTTCAATGTCACACGCCGCTGATCATACTGGGCAGCATGGCGGTAATTTCAATCCGGAGGTTGCAGTCAACCCTGATCAGATTAAGGGAGATCCTCCATCGACTTTTGAACGTGAACGTTTTAATAACATTGAAATAAGGAGACCTTTCACCATCCCACCTCCCTGCCCTGGTAATGTCCCTGATCTCGCTGCAGTCTATATAAACATCATGCTTATTCTCACTGAATTAGCTGATACTGCAAGATCTTTAACCAGACGTAACGATGTTGTACTGCTAGAATTAGTCGGGGAAAATCTCAACCGTAACCGTTACCGATGATGGAAATATGATTCTGCCTGTTTTCAAGGATTTTTTAGATGAGTTAGTACAGTCCAACGCTGAAATGCCTGCAGACAATAACCTGGAACTTGTTCTACAAGTAGTTAATGACCCTGCAGGAGGGTCGAAACGTAAGGTTAAAGGAACGTTAGACTGTGAACTGATTAATAAGAAAAAGCGTCACCTGTATATTGTAGATAATACCGGTAATCAGTTATGCTTTGCCATCAGTCTTGCACACGTCTCTGACCCTAACCTTACTGATAATCAGGCTTTAGAGCAGGGCAGGATGTGGCAACACAGGGCTGGTTTAGATAATCAGACAGCAGCAACTTTCAGCGACACTGGTAAATTTGAAAACATTCTAAAGAGAAAAATTGTAGTGTTTCACAGAACCGTTACAGGCTCTACAGCTCTGTATAAATTTGAGGCCAGTTTCCCTGATCGATCAAACCCTCTCTTTCTGCTGTTATTTCAAGGTCACTATGGGATAAAAAAATCTCAAGGGTTTTATAGGGTCCAGATACATCTGTGCATATTGTTACAGCAGATACCTGTGCAAGCTGTCACAGAATCTGTCGTAACAACAGACCTAATGCGGACAGGCCTATGAGTGACTGTGAGTTGGTAAAACTGTGCAAGGTGTGCAAAAGGATATACATTATTCCAATCAGCAAACAGGATAAACCACATGTGTGTCATGTAAAATGCCATAAAGGTAAGGAATGGCATGCTTATGGATTGAATTGCACCCAAACATTTCTTCTCCATTTCACGAGAGCGATGTATAGGGGCTTCACCTTAATAGCTCATAACGCGCGTGGGTATGACAGCTACCTGATTCTCACAGTTATGCTGCAGTTAGGCATCAAACCCCATCTCATCATGCAGGGAAGTAAAGTTCTCTGTTAAACAGACCCTGATTACAGGTTGAAATTCATTGATAGCCTGTCCTTCATGTGTATGAAGTTGAGTGCGATGCCGAAAGCATTAGGTTTTAGTGATCTGACCAAAGGTTTTTTCCCCGACCTATTCTCCTCTGAACAACGTCTCCAGTATGTGAGGTCTTTTCCTCCTCCATCCAGCTATGCTGTAGAACGCATGAGTCTTCAAGAACAAGAGGTGTTTAACAGCTGGTACAGAGAAGCAAGCAAAGGGGTCTTTTACTTTGAGAAAGAAGCTCTTCAATATTGTAAAAACGATGTTGACATTCTGTATCAAGGTTGTGTTAAATTCAGGGATGAGTTCTTTAAGGAGACAAGTGTGGATCCGCTTAAATGCATCACGATAGCCTCAGCCTCACAAGAAAACGCAACAGGTTATGGGCCCAGACATCACACGGGAGGACGATGGGACAGACTAGTTTTCAACGGAGACGAAAACAACTACGAGCTTTGGGAGGTAAAGTTCCTAGCTTACTTAAGAACGCTGGGCTTAAGGGTAAGCCCAGGATCATCGCCCTTTACACAGAGCTCACGTCCCTATTAAAAGAACCCGGCGAAACAGTGACAGACTATGTTTTACGTGCTGAAAAAGCAATAACGTCTCTGAGAAATGCAAAAGAAGTTATTAGTGACGGACTAATAATAGCAATGATTCTGAAGGGTCTCCCGGAATCATACAAGCCTTTTGTTGTTCACACAACACAGAGCAGTGAAGACTTGACGTTCACTCAGTTTAAGAGCAGACTTCGAAGCTATGAAGAAACAGAAAAGTTTGAAAGCAAAGTGAAGTCAGATAATGTAATGAAAGTGGACATGACGACAGTAAACTGCTACAACTGTGGACAGCGCGGGCACATGGCGAGAGACTGCCGCCAAAAGACCGCGCCAAAATGGTGCAGCTACCACAGAAGTACAACCCATAATGACGAGACATGCAGAAGAAGATCGAAACGGAAAGATGTTGCCAAGCAGACTTCAGACATGCAGGACAACCATGTGGAGGACCAGACCATGGTATTCAAAGTCAGCCGAACCTTCTACCTGACATCAAGCTGAATGGAAATAATGGTGGACTGTGGAGCCACATCACACATCATCACTGATGAAGAGTTGCTCATAAGACTGACAAGATTTTTGATCCGGGTAGACACTACATGGAAACTGGCCGATGGAAAGAAGATGAACAACGTTGCACTGAAGTTTTGGCGATGCACAGATTGAACTGTTGAACTCAAAAGGGAGGTATGTTAAAGTTACTCTGAAAAAATGCTTTACTCATCCCATCCTACCCACAGAGCATATTTTCTGTGATGTCAGCTACAGCTCATGGAGCCAGTGTAACATTCACAGATGGGAAGAATGAACTGATGAGTAAGAAATGGTATTGTGTTCCCTATTGAGGCAACATGAGAAACTGTATTACCTGAGGATGAAAAGCAATAATGAAGGATGCATTGGGGGAAAACTTAAATGACATGATGAATAGGATAAAGTGAAGCTAGCTAGGGATTTGAAGACATGGCATGAAATTTTTAGGACACTGTAACATGGATGATGTTATGAAATTACAAAATGTGGTAGAGGGAATGAAAATCACTGACAACAGTAAAATGGAGTGTAACATCTGTACTGAAGGAAAATTTATCAACAGCAGAAACAAGGAGTCAGATGTTAAAACGAGCAAGCCACTAGAGTTGGTTCACACTGACCTATCAGGACCTATTGACCCTATAGGCTTAGAAGGACACAGGTATGCTATTTCCTTTACTGATG
Source organism: Crenichthys baileyi (assembly GCA_036173005.1). Taxonomy (NCBI): domain Eukaryota; kingdom Metazoa; phylum Chordata; class Actinopteri; order Cyprinodontiformes; family Goodeidae; genus Crenichthys; species Crenichthys baileyi. Next base: position 25,774 of record JAHHUM010000170.1, on the reverse strand, counting down.
ACTTCTCAGGCTCCATTGCAGTCTATTTTTCTGAAAAACAAAAGTGACGTGACTAAAGCAACAAAGCAGTTTCTGGCAGACTGTGCACCCTACAGTAACGTTTTAATGCTTTAGGTCAGACAATGGTACCAGAATACACATGTAATGATTTTCAAACGCTACTCAGAGATAAAGGCATTAGACATGAAACGTCGTCGCCGTACTCCCACACCAAAAACGGAAAAGCAGAGAGGCAGTGGAGAACGCTCTTTGAAATGGGAAGGTGTATGTGTTCAGAAAAGGGCTTACCTAAAGAACTATGGCCATATGCTATTTCAGTGTGGCTGTACACACTCGCACAGATGTTATAGTAAACAGAAACCAAAAAACACCCCCATATTTCTTGATGACGGGAAGAAAGCCCAATCTTCGAACATGTGGGTATTTGGATCAGAGTGCTACGCTTACAACAACCACCACAAGAAACTAGACTCAAGAGGGGAAAAGGGACTTTTTTTTTAGGGTACAGCAAAAAACAGCCCAGCTTATTTGGTGTACCACCCACAGGTGAGAAAAGTTCCAGACACAGGCTAGTGAAGTTCATAAAAGAAAAGGGTTTGTTGACCAACAGACACAGACGATGCCTGGGATCTAGGGATCCAGGACCACAGATACCTCATGCAGACAGATAGACATGAGGTAGCCCCCTTAACCCAGAATGTTACCCAAAATGTCACCCCAAGTGAACAAGAGGAGTTAGTTTTCAGGAAACTCAAAATGCAGAGTTTCAGACTATCTCACTGGGTCTGAAATTGTTAGTGATCAAACTCAAACAAAGCGAAACAAAACGTTATCCAGAAAGAGAGAAAAGACTCCCCAAAATACCTGGAAGACTACCAATTAGATCCTAAAAACAAGAGATGCCAACACAAATAACTGTTGATCATTGTTACAGGGCCGTTTTGTTTGGTATACCTCAAACATTCAGTGAGGCTCAGAAGTCACCACAGGCAGACAAGTTGACTGGCAATGAGGGACGAAATTGACTCGCTTAAAAGAAAACGAAACATTTGAACTGAGGTCCTACCAGAGGGTTAGAAAACACAGTTGGAGGAAGTGGGTATATTCACTCAAAGAAAATTAAGGAAAAAGAAATTTCAAAGCTCGTTATGTGAGCAAAAGGCTACAGCCAAACAGAAGGTATAAACTACCATGAAAAATTTTGCTCCAACAGCTAACATAACATCAGTCCGAGCATTGATACAGATAGCAGTTCAGAACAACCTTAAAGTACATCAGATGGATGTCAAACAGCTTATCTGCATGCACCAATGAGGAAGAAATTTACTTGGGAACAGCCCAGGGGTTTGAACAGCAAACAGAAACAGGAAAAATGTGTGTATAAATTAAGAAATCCCTGTATGGATTAAAACAATCAGGGAGAAATTGGTACAAACTCCTAATGATCATCTTGAACAAAACAAACTTTTGAAGGAACCCAGTTGATCATGTGTGTACAGAAAAACAAATAGAAAATGACATGCTTTTTTGTGCTCATCTGGGTGGATGACTTGATCATTGCTGCTAGCAGCATTGGGCGTTTTTGGACAGTTTTTCCAAAGAAACAATGAAATCAAAGTTTAGCATGAAGGATTTAGGCAAAATAAACGCATTTTTCTAGGCATACATTTTGAACAAAAAAAGGAGAAATAAAATGAGGGCAAAAGAAGTACATCCTAAAAAAGTTGGGAAAAATATGGAATGTTGGACTGCAAACCAAGATCCACCCCATGCGAACCAAGACTTGATCACAAGAAAAATCATGAGTCTGATGAAACGAAGTAATGAATCCTACAAACTATCGTGAAAATAGTAGGTAGTCTGATTTATGCCATGACTTGTACCAGACCAGAAAAATCAGTTGGATCGTGAGCAAACTTCACAGACATTAGCTAAACCTATGAAAGAGGATCTAGTAAATGCTAAACATGTTTTTTTTAAGATATCTAAAAGGTACTTGTGACTATGAACTAAGTTTCAAAGAAAAACAATGGAAAACTTGAACCTTATAGCCTACAGTGACTCTGACTGGGCATCCTGTAGAGGACAGGCGCAGCACCACAGGTTTTTTGTTTCAGTTTAACGCCACAGGGTCCAGCCATTTCCTGGAGGTCCAAGAAACAACCCAAATGGCTCTTTCCACATGTGAGGCTGAGTACATTGGGTTAACAGCTACTACACAAGAAAGTCTATACTTAAGTCAACTCTTAAATGGTATGGATAACAAGAAATACAACTGTACAACACTTCATGGTGATAACCAAGGGGCCATTGCATTGTGTAAGAACCCTGTGAATAGACAGAGATCCAAACACATTGATGTGAAGTATCATTTTATACGCGATGTACTGAGAGAAGGGAAAATCAATGTGATGTACTGTCCGTCTGAAAAGATGTTTGCTGACATCTTAACCAAACCTGCATCAAAAGCAAAACTGCTGAAATTTAAAGAATGTTTTTTTGGACACTAAATATTTGAAGGTAAAGAAGATGAGAACAAGGGGGGGTGTTGGAATATGTTCTCATCTTAACCTGTCTTTAAGTTATCTTGTGTTATGTGTTCATGTTTACTGATTTACTTTGTAAGATACAGCTTTATGTTCTATATCCTGTCACTCTGTTTATGTGCATGTTGTACTGTTGTTGTCCACTGGGGGCAGTGAGAGCGAGTTCTTATATATAGGCAGCACTGTTCTAGAAAGAACCAGACGAAGAAGAAGTACCTCCTCTATGCCTGACCGTTCTACAATAAAGAACACAGCTATCTAACGAAAAGAAGTGTGGTTCATTGTGAAGATGAGTGTCGAACAAGAAAACGCAACACCTTTCTTGGGAAAGTTAATGCACCCGAACCGCTATCTGTAAGATGGTCGCACCTGCCCTATGAGGTTGAGGTACACAGCGGAGCCAGGTGAAACTGTACATTATGTGGAATTACACATCTCTGTACCCCTATGTAAACGCCAGCTGCGTTTTTCCCCTCGGTCACCCCACCATCATTTACAAAGATTTTGATGACCCCTGCAGCTACTTTGGCTTCATCAAAGCTGTGGTCTACCCCCCACGAGGTCTTTTTTTCCCTGTTTTGCCTTACAGAACATCCCAAGGTAAACTTGTGTTTACTCTCTGCCGCACATGTGCTGAAATAAATAATCAGTCAGGTCCCTGCAGGCATAATGATGAGGACAGAGCTCTGATGGGTGTGTTTTGTAAAGCATTGCAGTGTGGTTATCGCCTTGCTACAATCAAAGAAGTTTGGCATTTTGAGAAGAGCAGTGACACATCTTTAAAGGTTACATTTGTTGCTTTTTAAAAGGTTAGCAGGAGGCTTCAGGCTACCCTTCTGAAGCGGTGGATGAGGAGAGCAGGTCAAAGTATGTAGCAGACTACAAACTACACCAGGGTATCCAAATAGACGCAGGCAAAATCGAGGTGAACCCTGCCAAAAGACAGGTAGCAAAACTGTGTTTAAACAGCTTTTGGGGAAAGTTTGCACAGCGAAATGATCTGTCTCAGACCACAGTCGTCACGAACCCTAATGAGTTTTTCAGCTTCATGTTTTCGAGCAAATACAGGGTTAACTACTTCCATTTCTTCAACCCTGAAATGTGTGTAGTGCAGTGGAACTACTGCAAAAGTCTCATCTCTCCCCCAAGCAAGGTAAACAATGTGTTTATTGCAGCATTCACCACCGCTTATGCACATTTAAAACTTCTCAGCAGCATGGAGCAATTGCAGGACAGACTGATTTATATTGACATGGACAGTTTGATTTATGTGACAAAAAGTGTTGAAACTCCTTTGGAACTAGGAAATTATCTGGGGGATCTTACTGACGAGCTAGGGGGAGACAGCATTTTGGAATCAGTTTATCCAATTAAGTGAGAATACGCATGATGTTTATATAGACTGCAGCAAGATCAGGGACATTACCAGGGCAGGGAGGTGGGATGGTGAAAGGTCTCCTTATTTCAATGTTATTAAAATGTTCACATTCAAAAGTCGCAGGAGGATCTCCCTCAATCAAGGGTTGACAGCAACCTCCGGATTGAAATTACCACCATGCTGCCCAGTATGATCAGCGGCGTGTGACGTTCAAGGAATTTGTAAGTCATCTGATTCATTTTGATGAATGCAGGGTGGAGACGGTGCTCTATTTAAATTTTCAACTGCCTGTTCTAATGAGTGTAAAAAGTCACAGTGCAGATTTTCACTGTTGTTAGCAGGAGATGCATCTTCACTTAAACCGATGTTATCTGCTACTTCTGCATTAACGGGAATTTCACTGAGGTGAGCGATAACATTCCTTATTTCATTCAGCGCATGTGTGATTTGGCTATCCATTTATTACATGAGTATAAGAAGAAGAGGAATAAAACCCAGGGATCGGTTTAAATTAACTTGATATCAGCACAATGTTTCAGTAACAGTGTCTGGAATGCAGCCAAAAGCGTTAAGCTTGATGCTTTATTACAACGGCCACGTAAGGATAGAGAAACTCTCTGTCTGAGCTGTTGCTGTCCGGGTCTCGATGAAATCTGCTCCACCATCAGCGCTGTCTCTGGAAATATAAAGAAAAAAGAAATTAATGAAATATAAAAACTAATTAGGTAGGTAAATGAGTATAAGAAGAATAAAACCCAGGGATCGGTTTAAATGACCTTGATATCAGCGCAATGTTTTAGTAACAGTGTCTGGCGTGCAGCCAAAAGTGTTAAGCTTGATGCTTTATTACAACGGCCACGTAAGGATAGAGAAACTCTCTGTCTGCGCTGTTGCTGTCCGGGTCTCGATGAAATCTGCTCCACCATCAACGCTGCCTCTGGAAAGATAAAGAAAAAAGAAATTAATGAAATATACAAATTAATGCAGTTGGTAAAAATAAGAATTAAACGTACCATTCATTAAACCTCTAACAACCTTCGCCCTGGTATACAGAGCAGAGAGGCGCCGTCTTTTCCTCAATGTAAGATATTCTATGAAACAAAAAAAAAAGTTACATTACAATGTGGGTCTTTCGAAAATAGCATTTACCAGTTGACTAAACCAGATGTAGTTGCAGTTAATAATTACCGTAGTCTGACTGTGTTAAAACGATACCATCCAGCTCGTCACTTGTGGGTTCTAAAGAATATAAGTTAAACATTATTATTATCAAGGAGCATTCACATGCACTTGAGGAATTCTTAAAGATGAATACTTACTACTGAAGATTGCGTTGTATTTCTCGATAGAAGCAGAATGACAAAGTTCACCACCTTCTTTGTTTCCTGAAATATGTTCCGACATATGTTTTTCTCTCACTACATGTGTTCTAGCAATATTTCAGTAAAATAAGTGAAAAAATAAACTTTTAGCTACCAGATTTGAAGCTGATCTCCCCATTAAGATTTTCTCAATAGAAGCAGAATGACTGACTTCGTCACCTTTTTTAGTTTCAAATGACGAAATCCGATCAACGTGCAGGGCTACGCCCCTTGGTCACAGCCCCGATACACCTCAGCAAAACCGCAGATACGTTAATTCAATAAACAGTGACGTGTCTGAGGTCTATGGAAGTAAAATAGTCTCATTAGAATCAGACATTTTTTAGACATTGAAATTATAACACTGAATTTTTATCCTGTGCAATTATGTACGTCTGTTGATCTCCCGCTCCATTCTTCCCTCACTCGTGAACAAGACCCCAAAATACTCCTCCACTTGAGGCAGGAACTCCCCTCCAACCTGAAGAGGACCCTTTTCCGGTTGAGTACCATGGCCTCTGACTTGGAGGAGCTGATCTTCATCCCAGCCACTTCACACTCGGCTGCGAACCGCCCCAGCGCATGCTGTAGGTCTTGGCTAGAGGGGGCCAGCAGGACCACGTCATCTGCAAAAAGAAGAGACGAAATCCACTGGTCCCCAAACCAGACCCCCTCCGGCCCTTGGCTGTGTCTATAAATCCTGTCCATAAAAGTTATGAACAGGACCGGTGACAAAGGGCAGCCCTGCCGGAGTCCAACATGCACCGGGAACAGGTCCGACTTAGTGCCGGCAATGCGGACCAAACTCCTGCTCCGCTCGTGCATTGACCGGATGGCCCCTAATAAAGGGCCCCTGATTCCATACTCCTGGAGCACCCCCCACAAGGCATCACAAGGGACACAGTCGAATGCCTTCTCCAGGTCCACAAAACACATGTGAACCGGTTGGGCAAACTCCCATGAGCCCTCGAGTACCCTGTAGAGGGTATAGAGCTGGTCCAGTGTTCCACGACCGGGACGAAAACCACACTGCTCCTCCTGAAGCCGAGGTTCGACTATCGGCCGGATATCCTCTCCAATACCCTGGCGTAGGCCTTACCAGGGAGGCTGAGGAGTGTGATCCCCCTGTAGTTGGAACACACCCTCCGGTCACCCTTCTTATGAAGGGGGACCACCACCCTAGTCCGCAAGTCCAGAGGCACTGTCCCCGACCGCCATGCAATGTTGAAGAGGTGTGTCAACCTTGACAGCCTCACAACATCCAGAGATTTGAGGTGCTCAGGGCGGATCTCATCCACCCCCGAAGCCTTGCCACCGCGGAGCTTTTTAACCACCTCGGTGACTTCAGCCTGGGTGATGAAAGAGTCCAACCCCGAGTCCCCAGCCTCTGTTTCCACCAGGGAATGCATGATGGTAGGATTGAGGAGATCCTCGAAGTACTCCTTCCACCGCCCGATAATGTCCCCAGTCGAGGTCAGCAGCCTCCCACCCCCACTATAAACAGTGTTGGCGAAGCACTGCTTCCCCCTCCTGAGGCGCCGGATGGTTTGCCAGAATCGCTTCAAGGCCGACCGGTAGTCCTTCTCCATGGCCTCACCGAACTCCTCCCAGGCCCGGGTTTTTGCCTCTGCCACAGCCCAGGCCGCAGCACGCTTGGCCTCACAGTACCCGTCAGCCGCCTCAGGAGTCCCACAAGCCAACCACAGCCGATAGGACTCCTTCTTCAGCTTGACAGCATCCCTTACTGCCGTTGTCCACCACCGGGTTCTGGGATTGCCGCCGCGACAGGCACCGCAGACCTTACGGCCGCAGCTACGGGCAGCAGGATCGACAATAGATGCGGAGAACATGGTCGACTCGGACTCTATGTCTCCAACATCCCCCGGAATCTGGTCAAAGCTCTCCCGGAGGTGGGAGTTGAATACATCCCTGGCCGAGGGCTCCGCCAGGCGTTCCCAGCAGACCCTCAGTATGCGCTTGGGCCTGCCAAGTCTGCCCGGCTTTCTCCTTCCTCCAGCGGATCCAACTCACCACCAGGTGGTGATCAGTGGACAGCTCAGCCCCTCTCTTCACCGAGTGTCCAAAACATGCAGCTGAAGGTCTGATGATACGACAACAAAGTCGATCATTGACCTCCTGCCTAGGGTGTCCTGGTGCCAAGTGCACTAATGGACACCCTTATGCTTGAACATGGTGTTCATTATGGACAATCCGTGTCTAGCACAGAAGTCCAATAACAAAACACCACTCGGATTCAGATCAGGGAGGCCATTCCTCCCGATCACGCCTCTCCAGGTGTCACTGTCGTTTCCCACGTGGGCGTTGAAGTCCCCCAGCAGAATAATGGGCACTATCCAGCACCCTCGACAGGGACACCAAGAAGGCCAGGTACTCCGCCCTACCGCTCGGCCCGTAGGCCGAAACGACAGTCAGAGACCTATCCCCGACCCGAAGGCGCAGGGATGCGACCCTCTCATCCACCGGGGTAAACCCCAACACGAGACGGCTGAGCTGAGTACCATGTACTAATAAGGGACGAAATTGCTTCAGTAACATTTTTCAACCCTTTTTTATTATTCAGTTATCAGTCAACCACTTACCACTCACTAAGTGCTAGGAAGGACTGTTGGTTTCTTCACTGATGTTGAGACGAAGCACCTCTAAACGGCTACAACCCCTTTGTAGTCGGGCTTTTATCACAAAATCCTGTTGGGAGAAAGTATTGACTGGCTCACCTTCTTACAATGTACTTTATGTAGGTCTTTCCTGGATTTTCACAGCAGTGGGAATTGTGAGAACCACTTGGTATGGACCTTCCCACTTCGGATCAGACCAGGTTTTGTTCTTTATGCACTTGGCAAGCATCCAGTCTCCTTCACATCTTAGGAGGTCTGTGGGGTGTCAAAAACATCATTTGGTAGATTATGTGCACTTTGTATTTCTCTAGATTTTAATGTTTTTCTCATATAATCTACCATTGTTCTATCCACTTGCAGGTCTTTTAATTCCTTCTCCAAATCAGGAATGTAATAGTGTATGCCATGTATTATTTCAAAAGGTGTTAAACCTCCTTGAGCTGATGGAGTTATTCTCATACTAAGTTTTACTATATCCAAGCATTCAACCCAGTTTCTTCTTTTTGTCTTCCATTGTTTTTTTTTATTGTGCCATTAGTCCTTTCTACAAGTCCTGCATAATGAGGATGATAACTACAATGTGTTTTTAGATCAACGTTAAAACATTTTCCTAATTCCTGTATTATTTTATTTACTAAATGCACTTCATTATCACTATATATTCTTCTTGGAATTCCAAAAGTTGGTATTATATTTTTGCACAAAGCTTTTCTACTGTTATTGCGTCAGGTGATTTGCAGGAAAAGATTTCTACCCCCTTGCATCTATTATCACCAAGCAATATTTATACTCCCTCCTGTTGAGACATGGCTTTGCCCATGGCGCACATTTGCAGCCGAGTGGAACATTGATTTAGGTAATCTTGGCTTTCCTTCAGGGCATCTAGTGTTCTCTTAACATTTACACTCAGCTAATTTAGCAGGTAACAGCACAGCATCTACCCCCCAGTGGGCCCACCACCTGCAAGGGGAACAGTGAAGGACCGGTGCAAAGAGGATTGGGTAGCGGACGAAGGTGGAGACCTCAGCTGCCCGATCCCCGGATGGTTAAGCTGGCTTTAGGGACGTGGAATGTCACCTCACTGGGGGGGAAGGAGCCTGAGCTTGTGCGGGAGGTCGAGAGATATCGACTAGAAATAGTCGATATCTCTATCTAATAGTCGATAACTCTATCTAGAGTGAGTTTTTTTTTTTTTTATTAAATCGTTTTTCACCTACTGGCATGCTGCCTACTCGTCTGCATTCTGGGGTCCCACATAACGCAAGTTGTAACATTAAAACCATAAAGGGCTTATGGCATTTATGAATTGTATCCCTCTAAAGACCCAAGGAAGATTTGATCCTTTAGCATATGAGCATTGGATAACCTTGAACATTTTATTGCTGCTGCCAGACACTTCATGTTCTTCTGTAGATGACCCACTTGGTTCTGTCTGTCAGTGTTTAACACTGTCTCTCTTCTAGACAGCTGTAATGGCTGGGTTCTTACTGCGACTAACTTATGTGCGCTCTCTTTCATCTTATAGACTTCAACAGAGGTCAGCGGAGGCTCAGAGGTCATTTGTTTGTGGTGTCTATACTGTTCTCCGTTACAGGTGTCATTGCATGTGTGTTTCAAATCGTTAAAGCAGAATTTACAGGAAAATGTAAAAGTACAAGATGCTAACATCGCCTTTGGCTTTCGCTTAGGTCGAATATCCTCTTCTTCTTCCTCTTCTGTCTGCAAATCTGATGTGTTGCACGACAGTGACTTATTCAAGTGTTGTCGTGCCTCGAGGTACTGATCTAAAAACAGGTAAAGAAAAGAAAATATCAAACATTAGGAAAGAATGAAGTCATTACAAGGCAAATATATTTTGCTACTTGCTTACATTTCTTATTATATAAATAACAATTAGCTCACCACATGATTTAAGTATTCTGGCATCATATGTTTCCCAGTCAGATCCAGGCTCCTCTGCATTTCTCACTGCCCTGTTCACTCTATTGTCGCTTCTATAATTTGGCCAATAGGCAACACCATCACTGTACCAGTTCTGTGGCACCACTGCTACCGTTTTGTTGATCGTGAACTCAATTCAGTAGAACATACTAATGTAAGAAGATAAGACACAAAGAAAACCAATCAGTTATGTACAGCTTTCTGTACTGAAGCATTGCAAAACAAAGGAGTGATTAGTCACACAAACATGAAATACAATAAGATAAATGAAAATGTCTTTCCAAGGTATATCTATATAAATACTGGACCAATACATAACTAATCACATTTTTGCATGAGTACATGTTACCTTTTTTTAGCTTGTAGCACTAGTTCATAGTTTTGCAGCACAGAGCAAAAAGTTCCAGCACAAGCAAAAAATGTAAATTACAACCTAATAATTTTTATGAATAATAACCTAAAAAGAAGAGAAATACGTGTTTTATGTATCTATGGGAACGTCAGTCTTTGAGCCTCATGTGAGTCTGATGTCTGTCGCTCAATTCAGGCCCCAGCCACTTTGTACTCAGGCCCTGCTTCTCATTTTGGTGTGCCACCACGATTATCACTGGCCCGCATTTAGGCCCCTCTCTAACAACCCTGCTCAGCAGTCTGGTTCATGGACATTTACATTTACCTATATAATCCCCCCCTCCGGACAGAACGTAGAAAGTGGACATGCCAGGGCAAAAGAGGACGTCTGGTCACCCTAGTTTTGATCAGGGATTACAGCAGCCAGCTCAACTGTTTTACGCCTAGATTTCAACCAGTTAATCCTTTCACCAGTAACCTCACACACCGACCATACATCTACCAACAAATGTGCTCAGGACTGAATATTAAAATGACTGACCAGTGTAGCTAAGTCATATCACCTCAACAAGAGACCAAATACCGTTCAAAGTAGTGTTTAGCAAGCTTTACTCAAATATACATTAGCTAATGCTAATATGTGGTGCGAGCTAGCTAACATACATACATTACAAAGTTAAAAGAGCAAACAGACAGTTATATATTCACCCATGTTTCACCTACACAGACAAGCATATATAAACAATTTCAACAGTTTACTTACAGTGTAAGAAGTGACGGCCTGCCTCTGGAGACGTCTTGCTGTCCAACCCCGACTGCAGGTGTAACTGAAGAACGGCTTGAAAAGAGCGCGTACAATGTGCACATCTGCTGAGAGTGCGCAGCGGGTCCGCTGTTTGACAGTACATTGTCTGGAGGCGGGACGTATATTACGCCCATGTCAAATATGAGTTGGTTATTACGGCGGACCTGCCGGCTTGATGGCGGATCCGCCCCTGAGTCCACTGCTATAGGGGTTGTCTTTATTATTTTCTTTATTTATTTTGTTTAGGATCCAGAAAGCAAGAGCTTGATGAAGCTCTTGTGGACTCCCAGCCTTTCACTGTGGTGAATGATCCTGGATTCAGGGCATTTGTGGCAAAACTGGATCCCACATACACCATTCCAAGTAGGAATACAGTTAAGGCCATGGTGGAGAAGAGGTATGTGGAGGAAAAGGAGAAGGCAAAGGCTGAGTTGCTGCCCACCGACAGCGTCAGCCTCACAGCAGATATATGGACATCCGTTAACACGGATGCATATCTGGCTGTTACCTGCCATTTTGTTGGTGCTGATGAGCACCTTGCTACAACTCTGCTGGTAGTCCATCCTTTCCCCAGTAGCCACACAGCTGAAAATATTGCAGCTGTTGTGCAGGAGCTGATGGAGGAGTGGGGAATTAGTGGAAAGGTGAGATGCTTGGTGACGGATGCAGCCCAAACATGATAGCCACTGCCAGAATACTAAAAGTTAGGCATGCTATCTGCATAACCCATGCACTCAACCTGATAGTGAAAAAATCCATTGATGCGGCTCCTGGGCTCGATGACATCTGATCAAGAGTGCGGAGGATTGTCACATATGTTACAAACAGCACCACAGCCAAGGAGCGCCTTCAGCAGGTGCAAGTGCAAATGGGCCGCACTGTAATGAAATTGATGCAGGAAGTGGAACCCTGGTGGAATAGCACTTTTGAAATGCTACAGCGCATATATGATCAGAGAGAAGCAGTGGCAGCAGCTCTGGCTACAGATTTGGCTCCTTTAACAGCCAATGACTATGAGGCAACAGCTCAGTGCATCGCTATGTTGTCACCGTTTCAGGCAGCCACTGTGGAGCTCTCCCAAGAGCGAAGAGTATAAGGCCCCAAAGTAGTTCCACTAATACGTATGTTGAAGCACACACTGAATCAATTGTTAAGTGGAGCTACAATTGATATGGCCAAACAGCTGGGACAAAATTTTAAAATGTAAGAATTTAGAATAATGACCGAGAAGCTATCTGGTGTAGAGATGACAAGTCTCAACTCCATGGCTACATTGCTGGATCTGAGATTTAAAACCCTTGGATGAAACGCCTAAAAGGGGAATGTGCACCAGAACCATCTACAACAGCAGGACCACAGCCAGCACCTGCTGAAGCTTCCACATGTAAGACACAAGGTCATGCCACATTGATGTCATTGAAAATATAATATGTAATGTGCCTTTTCTCTTCCCCCCACCCCACCCAGGTATTAACTTGTGGCAGCTTCTGGACAATGATGCAGAGGATGCAAGAAAATGGAAAAACGCAAAAGCAGATGCTATTGTGGAGGTGCAGCAATACTTATTTGCTCCTCCTCTGGACCGAGCACAGGATCCACTGAAATACTGGGCACAGCAAAAAACTCTGCATCCAAACCTAGACCACCCAGCCAAACAGTTCATTGTCACACCAGCCTTCTCTGTTCCCTGTAAAAGAGTATTTTCCAAAGCTGGAGAAATTGTCTCAAAAAAAAAAGAAACCGTTTGAGTCCTTCTACTGTGCAGAAATTACTTTTCTTAAATAAAAACACCTGAAGGAACACAATCATCCTCTTTATTACACCAGGCACAATGTCCAAAAATACTTAGTAAACCAAGCACACTCCCAAAGACAATATGAATGACAAATCAAAAAGTTTCACTTCATTTATTTTTTTAGTTATTTATTTAAAATGGGACAGTGGAATTCCATAAAACATATGACAATTCAAGTTAAAGAACCCAGAATTAGCCTAATGGCTATTTTTCATCTGTAATCCCCTACAGTTCACATTGTTTTTAATTTTTTTTTTCATGGGCTAATTACTCAAAATCTTTAATGAGTTACTAAAAACACATATGTACAACACACATATATACATACATAAGTGCTATTATTTACACAAGAGGTGCATCACATTCGCAGGGCTTCATTTGGTGCAACAATCACTACTGCCAGTAGATGTCACCCAAGGGAATTGAATGAAGCTTCGGGTAGTGAACCACTTTATGAAACAATGGTCCAAAATGATTCTATGCTTCAAAAAGCCTCATTTTGACATCACTACTGCGATGGAACATAAACAACATCAGCTTAGTGACAAAGAATGACGCATAGCTTAAAAGTGGCTGAGCTTGTTACCACTGAAGGCAAACACTCTGGCATCGAAGTGCTGGCAGCCTCCTGCTTAAATACTCCTCCCATGCAATCAGCAGATCAGTTGCACCTGTCACCCAGCACACCTGAGAAACTCCAGCACCATCTGAAAACTGACAACAAAAGTGGAGACTAAAACACAAACACACACACTGAACCCACAACCCCGACAACTACTTACTTACTTCTGTCAGAGCAAATTCATTTGCAAAAATTTTAATATAATTTTCCTTTTATATTTTTAAAAGACACATTATTTCCTCATAACCCTTTTTGTTTCCTCTAGGTCTATTTTGAATGCTTCAATTCTTTTTTATCCACATGCATTTAGGCATGTAGACCATGTCTACATGCCTAAATGCATTGAGTTGCTGCCATGCGATTGGCTCATTAGAAATTTGCGTTAACGAGCAATTGGACAGGTGTACCTAATAAAGTGACCGGTGAGTGTATACCGGATGCCTTCTGGACACCTTCCTTGGGAGGTGTTCCAGGCACGTCCCACCGGGAGAAGGTCCAGGGGATGCCCCAGGACGGCTGGCCTGGGAACGCCTTGGGCTCCCCCCGGAGGAGCTGGAGGAGGTGTTTGGGTAGAGGGACGTCTGGGCGTCTCTACTGAGTCTGCTGCCCTTGCGACCCGGTCCCAGATGAAGCGGAAGACGACGAGTACGACGACAAAACACACACTTCTGCAGCATGAACATATGTATGTGAAATCTATAATGTTTAATAAAAATTGCTGCTTGAAAAGTGAATCCAACTTAATATATTTCACTTTTTAATGCTCTCAATATTGGACTATCGGGTATGGACAAAAATAACAATATTGCCACTCTATTAGATTGTTCTACATTATAAGCAGAATCTTATAACTCAGTTTGGGATTTGTAAACCCTTAATTTAATTTGTAAAAGTTAAACACGGGCTATATCAGTGCTTTTTGGCATCTGGACAACATTAGAACTGGTCCTGCTCCAAAAATACAGTTCTACAGTTTTACCATAACATTCGATTGCAGTGAAGGCCCACAGTGAATTAAATGGTCTAGCCTTCACCAGCTGTTTCTGCCCTTATCTCAGCATAACTTCTGTCACCTAGCAACCATGACAGCGTAAAGCACAGCACAGAGCTCTGAAGCGTAAAGATGGAGCCTGAATTTTAATCCCGCTGTCTCCACTGTAAATACCTGCACATGGTTTTTATTTTCCTCTTTACATATTTCTGATGGCTTATATTCCTTTCTTTGTTTTATTATCTTTTCTATATAGTCTAGTTTTTGATCAGCCATTTAAAATATTCAAAATAATTGTGAATTGTGTTCATAGATATAAAAATATAACATTGTACATAAAATATATTGATAACAAATACCATTTGTTTAATTCACTTTTTTAACAACTTAACCACTAAAATATGAACTTTATGAACAAAGTAAAACAAAACAAAATGTACAAAAATTAATATTACATATCATCTGACTGCATTACATCTATGTTTAATTTCCATCTATTGGGGAAACCCAGGGGCAGTTTGAAAACGATGTGGAGGTAGTTGGTTTTTCTCTCCGGGTTTAGCTCTCCTCGACCACCTGGTCAGCTGTGATTCGAGCAGGCTGACGGCACAGCGGGACCAGGCTTGTCTGAACACATCAGAGCACAATTTGCAATCAAGTGTTATCTTGATGAGCTTAGCATATACTTTCACTGATTTTTCCTTGTGTTAAAGGCAAAAAATCAATAAAAAAACAAAGTGAGAAGATGTCAATACAGGTGTGTGAATTTATGTTGCACCACTTGTTTCTGAACAATTGGGGCAAAACTGTGAATGTGAGAGGTTTTTGATATGTGACTCAAATAACACAATTTGTCCACTTGTACTTAAGAAACTGAAGAGTTGTAACTGTTGTTTCGGATTTGTGAAATACAGAAAACATTCTGCAATGACAAAACTCAAGTTACAATGAACACATGCACCCTATATTTTCGGAACAATTGTTTACCACTAGTGGCCTATCATTAATCAGATCAGTAGGTGGCTTTGGAATTGATTATGATAATAGCAAAATGTGTTCCTGAATCAGTCAGTGTGTCCGACTTACAAGGCCTTGAACGTCAACATGCATTATCAACATAAGCCTTGACACGCTTTCACAAATATCATTCTTGATTGCTGGACACATCACTAGTAAATTCTACTGTGCAAAAAGCTCAAGTCAGAATAGTTCCATAACAAAACACTGACAACAGTGCAATATACACCTTTTTTGTTGTATTATGATCACCTGGGGCCTCGTCTATGAAAGCCTGCTTAAGTACAAAAACCTTGCTAAGCAATATTGTACGCAAAACTCGGTATGTAGAAAAATAAACGTTGCGTGAAAGTTTGCAGAACTGTTTTGCAAACTATTTACCTGCCATGAAAATGTGCGGCAGCCGCGCAAACTTTTCAATTGACAATAATAAACTAAAGAGAACTAAAACTAACCTTAATACACTGAAATATGACTCCATTCAGTTTTATTTAATTCATAGACCATCAACCCTAATAATTTTTCATGAGTTTGAGCTTTTATGGTTTAAATCCGAGCGATGAATTCGAATCAAATTTAGCCTCATATAATAATTCAATTCAATTCAGTTTATTTATATAGCGCCAATTCACAACACATGTTGTCTCAAGGCACTTCACAAAACTCAGGTACAATAATACATACCTCAGAAAAATGGTGGAAACAACCTCTGTCAGATGCAAACTGTAAAATCTTCTCTGTTTCTGTCACCTGTAGATAGAGATATGCATCAGTCTGTGCGATGAAGAGCAATAAAATGCATGTGAATCATCTAAGGGGCACTTTCATACTCACTGAGAATAGAATGGTGTCGGTTCAGCAGATTAATTCCAAACTAGTCAGGTGTGAGAATTCCTAAGAATTATTTTGGAGTTCTGCACGGAACTGGCCCAAGTGCTACAGAGGTAAACCAAGAGGAACCGTACATCGCCGGTTCCAGTTCAGGTTCTCACTACCCTGTGGTCCTTTTAACCGGAACTTTTCAGAGGGAGCTGACTGACAGGTCAGGTATTTAACAGTCATCCCTGAGCCGGACCATGGTAGCCTTATGGAAAGGCATCCTCCATATGTTGCTCAGATATAGAAAGTTCTCCTAAACTGTGGCTCTTATTTGCAGCCAGGAGTCAATTACTAAATGTAAGCAGAGCTATGACTACACTGATCCTGTTATAATCTGTAAGTCAACATGCTTTAGTGAATTGAAAGCATTTTCATTCAATATATGTACAATCTTATTTGTGATGTGAAATGTGTCTTAAAAATGCAATGGCATGATGACATCCTTAACGCATGATTCATTTATGCTATAATAATAATAATTAATCATTCAAAAAAAATAATTATTCTAATACAATAGTTGTGTTGGGAACAAACCTCGCAGGCTGTGTGTGCGATTGCTGGCTTCTAGAAAATGTTTGAACTAAACGAGTTCAAGCCAACAAACTTTTAATTTTCTGTCAGGTTTAAATCGCTGATGAGGAGGAGTGAATGCTGCAAGTCACTGACTGGATGCAATCTGCTGGGTTTCCTTAGATAGAAAAACTTTTTATACAATTTGAATAAATAACAGAATCTGACTGCACTGTTCAATGATTAAGATTAATTGGAATGTATGTACCTGACTTTTGTGAAGTGCCTTGAGACGACATGCGTTGTGAATTGGCGCTATATAAATAAACTGAATTGAATTTAATTAGATTGATGTCATTCAAAAAGTTTTTGGTTTGCTGTAATTCACAGAAAATCCATAACGGTGTATAAGTCTTTCTATTACTGTCACAGCACTATTGCCTTAGTAATTTGGAAACGTGGTGGGTGCCACCCATTATTTATACTATTTTGCGTGTGTATTTATGAATGGGGACTGGGTGGTTCAAGCACCACATGCAGCTGTACCCAGTTCACTGCAAATTTGGATGTATGAGGTGTGTGCGGTGTTATGTCTGCACATGGTTTGGTACATGCCCTGCAAGTTTCAGCAATTCTCCCTTCCGCAAAATGTTAGTATAAAAGCTTGCGGTAAACTTCACGCCTCAGGACAATCAGGACACGCCACAAACAAGTTGGATTAAGCAAACAGTCAACAATAGCTTCTGTGCAAAGAACATAATCTACATACTGCATTAGCAGACCTGAACACACACAGTTGATCAGGCACTGAGGGACAGAAGATGCCAGGAAATGGGACTATTTCAGTGAGCATAGAGAGGCAGGTAACAGAGCCTTCTTATATACAAAGCACTCCTGATGGCAGTTGGTCAGGTAATTTAAAACTCACTGAGAGCAGGCTTACATAATTCTGCTAAACATGGTAGATAAATAACACTGCAGACCCACAATGAAACATGGTGGTAGCAGCATAATGCTGTGGGAAACATTTTTTCAGCATGGAAAGGAATGCTGATCGGAGTTGATGGGAAGATGGATGTACCTAACACTGGAAGATTCTGGAGGAAAACCTGTTAAAGGCTGCAGAAGACTTGAGAATGGGGTGATAGTTCACTTTCCAGTAGGACCCTTGACATACAGCCAGAGATACAATGGGATGGTTTAGAAAGTACACTGCTCAAAAAAATAAAGGGAACACTCAAATAACACATTCTATATCTGAATGAATGAAATATTATCATTGAATACTTTGTTCTGTACAAAGTTGAATGTGCTGACAACAAAATCACACAAAAATCCTCAATGGAAATCAAATTTATTAACCAATGGAGGCCTGAATTTGGAGTCACACACAAAATTAAAGTGGAAAAACACACTACAGGCTGAACCAACTTTGATGTAATGTCCTTAAAACAAGTCAAAATGAGGCTCAGTATTGTGTGTGGCCTCCACGTGTCTGTATGACCTCCCTACAACACCTGGCACCTGATGAGATGGCGTATGGTTTCTTGAGGGATCTCCTCCCAAGACCTGGACTAAAGCAAACCGCCAATCCTGGACAGTTCTGTGGTGCAACGTGACGTTGGGGGATGGAGCGAGACCTGAAAGTTCCCACCATGTGCCTCAATCAGATTCAGGTTCTGGGGAACGGGCGGGCCAGTCCATAGCTTCAATGTCTTCATCTTGCAGGAACTGCTGACACACTCCAGCCACATGAGGTCTAGCATTGTCCTGCATTAGGAGGAACCCTGTTATGATTCTGGCCCGTCTGCCTGCTCTGCTCTCACTCATGCAATTAAACTCATCTGCTTCACCCTGTCTGCTGCCTGCCGCTGTTCCCGCGCAATCACAGTATGCCCCAACACCTGTGGGGCTGCAGTTATATACAGCCCTCTGACCGGCAGACGGTGCCAGATTTTGAAAAACATTTGTGAGTAGTTATCCAGCGTTCCTTCCTGACTGATCTCGTTCCATGACCTTGCCTTGGCTCTATGGATTATTCCCTCTTGCTTGCTCCTTGTCTGACGGATTGGATTTGGATTTTGACTCTGTTTCTGCCTCTGGTTATTTTTTTCCTCCCCTTGTCGAGCTCTGCCTGGAATTGACCCTTTTTCTGTCCCTGGTTTTTACGTTCAGCCTAGCCACTGGTTTTTTCCTGGTCCGCCTGGCTCTCTAGTCTGCCGGGTTTATTGTAAGAGGACAATCACAGCTCTCGTGTTTCCTGTCACGGCCCCAGCTGGTTCCCCCAATTTGGATCAGTCGGCAATCCGACTTCAGTCTTTTGGACGTTCCTCTTTAACTTTCTGGATCTTTTCCTCCTCTGGATTCTGTCCCTTCACCAGCTGAAAGTGGTCCTGGAAGCTGATGCTGTTCTTCTGCTCTCTGACCGAGTTTGGGAAAAAAATTTTTTACTTATCATTTTTGTTTGGCTGAAAATTGGGTTTCTTTCTCTGGTCGTGATAGTAAAATTCCCCAAAAGATGGACCATCGCCAGACAGCAGTGGCGACTAATGTGATAAAACTCTATTGCCCGTCTTAAATTCCGGTTTGGGGGAAGGATTTTTTAGCTGCGATCCATGACTCCTGTTTTCCACGCCGCGTCTCACAGCCCGTTTCCCCCCAGAGTTCCTGATTTTTCCCCTGTGGAAAGGGAAAACCCTTAGATCAGCCTCCTAAATTTTTAGGGGAGTCCTCCCAGTGCCGTGTTTTCTTACTAATGTGAGATTCTTTTTGGTTTCACCCTTTCTTCTTTCCCTTTTTTTGAGCGCTCTAAGGGGGCGTTGTTTTTTCCTGCCTTGGAAAGGTAAGCAATGGGGCACGGGCTGAGTGCAAAAGGTTGATACATGGCTTCTTATTCGCATTTTCAAAAAGCTCACGGGGTTTTTGATCCAGTTCTTCCTAGTGTGAAGCTGCCAGGGGTTTTATCTCCATTAAAAAGGGAGAGAGAAGTGTACTCTTATATCATGATTTTTTTACTAGCAGCAGACAGTCTTTGCAATGGGGCATGCTAAAATGTATGCTTTCATGAAAGGTTTTGAATGAGAACTTTAAAGGAGAAATGGCTACCCGGAACCCCCTGCCTCCCTTCACCAACTTGGACCTGGCAAGCATCGTTTTGGGGCTCACAGAAAGGAGGAGGGAGAGGCTTCATGAGGGTTATTCCCCTTAGCTAACAGCCCTGTTCCCCCCCCAGAACCCAAGGGTCTTCCCCCCCTTCGATCATGTTGGCCCCGGAAGCCAGCAGTTGGGCGTTCTAAGATTTCTGGGGGGGAACGAGTTTGACAAAGGGGAAGAATAACTTGTGTTTTTTTTGTGGGGACAGGGTCTGTTGCATTCAAGGCCCGTTAAAACCCCCGGCTCAGTAGGGGTGAGGAGAACTCTACGAGCCGAAGTCAACTGCCCGTCCCCTCATGCTCATTTCCTGAAAACTTTTCAAGTGTCTTCACTTCTATCAGGTGCGTATTTTTGACTCGGGGGCGGACACGGATTTTATGGATGATTTTCGTCGCCAGGGACATGACACAAGCCCTTCCCACGTCGACACCCCTAATGTCGGCATGGATGGGATAGTATCAACAGTTCAATACAAGACAAGGGAATAAAAAAAAACACTGGGGGGCAATCATCAGGGGAGGCACATTCAGGATTATCAACTTCCCCAAAACCCATTGTTTTGGGGCCTCCGGTTTCAAAAACACAATCCCCCAAATTTACTGGAAGCCAAAGAGATTTTTGGGTGGGCTAAGTCCCGTCGGCCACTTTCCTGTTTTTCGGGCCCCTTTAAAATATTTTTCCCGGGGAATGAATTGAGGAGACATACCTGATGTCTAAGGTACCACCCCAAATCATGCACTTAAGGAGGTTTTTAACAAGTCCAGGGCTAGGCACTTCCCCCCTCATAGACCCTAGCTGTGGCATTGAGCTCCCACCAAGCACTTCTCCCCCCCAGGGGTCGTTGTATTTTATTGTCAGGACCGAGAATCAAGCCCTGAGGAAGTATGTTGATGAGTCACTTCAATTGGTTATAGACCTTTTCTTCCCTGCAGGGGGAGGTTTTTTCTTTGTGGGAAAAAAGGATGGTTTCCTTGAGGCATGTATCGATCGGGTTTAAACGCATCACCCCAAAAAAAACCGATACCTCTACCACTTATGAACACTGCTTTCGACCAGATTTAGGGCCCAAGATCTTTTCTAATTGGATTTTTAGAAAGCTTTCCACCTTGTTGTATCAAGGAGGGGGATGAATGGAAGACGGTTTTAATACTCCCCTGGTCACTACGAGTACTGTGTAAAGCCTTTGGGTTTAAACCCAAAGCCCCCGCAGTTTTCAGGATTGGTGAATGATGTCCTGAGGGACATGGTGGGAAAGTTGTTTTTGTTACCTTGATAATTCGATTTATTCCCCGGGCTGGAAAAACCCAAGAATCATGTCCCGGGGTGTCCTTTTCTGTCTTCTTCAAAATCATCTGTTTGTCAAGGGGTTTAAAAAGTGGAGTTTCAACCACTCCACCTCATTCCTTGGGGTTCATCTTCCCCCGACCAAATCATAGGGGCCCCTCCAAAGTCAAGGCAGCTTGGAAGGCCTCTCCTTTCCGACCGCCAAAGGCTTCAAAAGGTTTCTGGGGTTTTTCTAAAATTTTTACAGACGGTTTTTCAGGAATTATAGCCCGTAGGAGCTCCTCTTAATGCTCTCAGATCATCTAAAAAAAGGTTTGTTTGGAATGAGACAGCAGAAAGAGCTTTTGTCAAGCTCAAAGGATTATTTACGTCGCCTCCTGTTCTACGGTCCCCCAAACCCCCTAAACAGTTTATTGTGGAGGTTGACGCCTCAAAACCACAAGGGTTTGGAGCTGTCCTAAGCCCAAAAAAATTCTGATGACCGTATTCACCCATGTGCTTTTTATTTTGGACTTTGTCCCCCAAACAGAGCGCAATTATGATGGGGGACCCCCAGAACGTTGGGAGGAAGTTGCTCTCGAGGAGTGGAGGCATTGGCTAGAGGGGCAAGGGACCGTTTCTTGTATGGACAGATCATAAGAACCTGGATTTTTGAGATCAGCGAAGCGCCTTAATCCAGGGGAGGGAAAATCGGGCATTTTTGGGAGATTCAACTTTCTTTGTCTTTCAGACCTGAGTTAAAAATGCCAAACAAGACGCCCTGTCCAGAATACAGGAACCCCCAGTCAAGACCCTGGGGGGGAGAGTTTTATCTTCCGGAATCAGTGAGACTCTCGGTCACCATGTTGGAGTTGGAGGGAGAGGTTAGAGATGCCACCAAAGACCTCCCTATTCCAACTTCATGCCCACCTGACCGGTGTTTTGTTCATCATGTTCATCATGTCATTTATCATGTCTGTCACATGTGCTCAGTGTGAACCTGCTTTCATCTGTGAAGAGCACAGGGTGCCAGTGGCGAATTTGCCAATCCTGGTGTTCTCTGGCAAATGCCAAGCGTCCTGCACGGTGTTGGTCTGTGAGCACAACCCCAATTTGTGGACGTCGGGCCCTCAAACCATCCTCATGGAGTCGGTTTCTAACCGTTTGTGCAGACACATGCACATTTGTGGCCTGCTGGAGGTCAGTTTGCAGGGGTATGGCAGTGCTCCTCCTGTTCCTCCTTGCACAAAGGTGGAGGTAGCGGTCCTGCTGCTGGGTTGTTGCCCTCCTAGGGCCTCCTCCACGTCTCCTGGTGTACTGGCCTGTCTCCTGGTAGCGCCTCCAGGCTCTGGACACTACGCTGACAGACACAGCAAACCTTGCCACAGCTCGCATTGATGTGCCATCCTGGATGAGCTGCACTACCCGAGCCACTTGTGTGGGTTGTAGAGTCCGACTCATGCTACCACGAGTGTGAAAGCACCACCAACATTCAAAAGTGATCAAAACATCAGCCAGAAAGCATAGGTACTGAGAAGCGTTCTGTGGTCCCCACCTGCAGAACCACTCCTTTATTGAGTGTGTCTTGCTAATTGCCAAAGATTTCCCCCTGTCGTCTATTCCATTTGCACAACAGCATGTGAAATTGATTGTCAATCAGTGTTGATTCCTAAGTGGACAGTTTGATTTCACAGAAGTTTGATTTACTTGGAGTTATTTTGTGTTGTTTGAGTGTTCCCTTTATTTTTTTGAGCAGTGTATATTCGTGGGTAGAATAGTACAGTGAAAGTCCATACCTAACTGACAATCTGCGACATGACTTGATTTTGACTGATTCTCTCCATCTAATCTGAAAGAGCTTGAGCTGCTTAGCAAAGAATTACGGGCAAGAACTGTAGATGTTCAAAGCTGGTAGACAGAACTCAAAAGAGGTGGTTCTACACATCTTTGAGGTGAATGCAAAAGCATGCCACATGCTTGTTTTTTTTTTTTTGGTTTAATTGAATATGTGCAAATTATTAACATACAACAAACGTTGAAAACTTCGTTGAAAACTTTGAATAGTGTATTTGAGTCTGCCACCATTTATATTTCCCCCTAAAACAGTTTTGGTAAAACTGGACTTAAAAAAATCCTGATCATGGTTTCTTTTTTAATGGTTTTTCAGGCCCGGATTTTTTTTTGGTAATTTTGTGCTGAAAAGAATATAAATATTTGCGAGCAGCTGTTTGATTTCTGATATTCAGTGACATTGTTGTCTCTATCCCCCAAAAGCAAACATATTTTGCTTTAGCTCTTTTCTATTTTTTAGTATTCAAAAGTAAAAAACTCAACCCTTTTTCCATTTTTAAAAAGCCATTAAAAAAATTTCAAGCCATTATCTTCATTATTTTTTATCCAAAAAAGGGTTTTTGGATTAAGGTCTTTTGCTCACTTAGCCCCAGTAGAAATTTCACCCAAAATTAGAATTCTGTCATTTTTGGTGCACTGAAAGCAGGTCCTGACACTTACAGATTTTTAAAATGAAAAAAAAAACAAAAAATGTGTAGAAGCAGATTAAACTTGCTGGGGATAAATGCCTGAACAAAGGTCATTGATAGG
The DNA here is from genome assembly GCA_036173005.1 of Crenichthys baileyi. Taxonomy (NCBI): domain Eukaryota; kingdom Metazoa; phylum Chordata; class Actinopteri; order Cyprinodontiformes; family Goodeidae; genus Crenichthys; species Crenichthys baileyi. Next base: position 1,925 of record JAHHUM010000170.1, on the reverse strand, counting down.
AAAAAAATTTAAATGGCTGGATTGTTTTTTGAGACTAGTTTTCCCTAAGTCTCAGATAAAAGGACAAAAATACTTTTTTACCATGTACAGTCATGGGAACAAATAAAGGGCTCCCCCTTCAATTCCCAAAGGTTTTGGGGGGACAGATGTAATTTAAAAATGATCAGATATTTACAAAGGGTTTAAAATTGTTTAAGTGTAAAATTTTCTCATGCCAAGAAGGAAAGATATCGCAATGACTTTTGGGACGCAATTGTTGCTGATAGTCAGTCTATTCTTAAACTGAAGCCATCATTCTAGAGGAAGGATTAAAAAAGTGGAAAAATTTAACCCCAAAAAATTATCTGCAAGATCAGACCATGCAATGTTTGAGAATTGCAAATAAAAAAAAGCTCCCGGGGCGGCGGATGGTGTAGGGTTAAGCCGTGACCATATACAGAGGCTACAGTCTCAAAGCGTCTCCCCGGTTTTTGGTCCCAGACCCCTAGAATTTACCAAAATGTCCCCCCCTCTCTCTACCCTCTTTCCCGTCTACCTACTGTCAAAAAATAAATAAATAAAAGGGCCCCTAGTGCTGAAAAAATATCTTTCCCCCAAAAAAAAAAAAAAACAGAAGCTCTATTCAGAGTTCATGCTGGGATGTTAAAAAGTTAATGTTTTTTACAGGACACTTTAAAAAAAAAAAAAATCGGTGGTTGTATTGAAGGGGTTGTCAGGAGAAAACGTCTTTATGTAAAACAATGCGCATTGCAAACTTTGCTGCTTTTTTTTGTATTCGAAGTTTAAGTTTTGCAAAACTGCCCCCTGGAATTTAAAAAACTCAAGAACAATGTCTTGTCAATAGATGTTTTGGGGCCTGATGTCACAAGAGATTGATAAAACCCACTGGGGGCCATGCTGTTTTTTAGCTGCAGGTTGGCACAAGAAAGTACTTCTCCAGAGGGAATTTATTTAAAAACTTGCAGGACGAGATAACTTTTTTCCTTTTTCAAAAAACCTTCGAAAAAGAGCTTTGGGAAAGCTTTGAAATAGTACCCCATTTTTTTCCCAACCCATCCTGATCAAAGACCGGATTAAGCAGATCCAACTAAGAAATTTCCCGAGGAGACCCTATCCCCCTTGCCCGAGCTACCGCACCCCTGTTGACGGTCAGACTCTCGGAGTTCCTCCGTCCTTGGCCCCCCGAGGCGATCACACACTCTGTCTAACAATGACTCTTAAAGGAACGCTCTCAATCAGTTTCTAACTTCAGCTCCTTTATTCTAAGTTAGCAGAGGAAGATTACAGAGATCAGGGCTGGGCTCCCCTCTCGAACCATCGCCGTCTGTAAAAGGATCACAAGACCCGAAGAAGGTCACATGTAGTTTTATACTGGCACTCCAATGCAATGGATGTGCACTCCCTTTAGTGATTATCGAGACTATGTGTCACCTTGTGGTGTCTATCTGGTAGGTTTGTAGTAGCGGGTGGGGCCATCCTTAATCTAAGTGCGCGTGGCATGCTAATGAAAATGTTATACCGGGGGCTCCAAATATCAAACCCATGCCCCAGCCCCAGGCCCTTCATGACATTTATCCCTTTTTAATGTGTGTCAATGAAACATTTTATCCATTCTAAAAAAAGGGAAAAAATTTTAACTTTTGTTATATCACTAGGTATAAAATTTGGAAAAAGAGCTTAAATAATATTAGTAAGGGATTCCAAAACCCTTGAGTTTTTTTTTTCGTTTTCTGATGTGGGTTTATCATAGTTTACCCTTTTGCGAAGGAGGTGAAGTTGACCGCTTCCGGGCCCGCATCAGGGCGACTGTGCAGTCAAAATCTATTCCTGAAGAAGAGAACATCACTCAAGTAAAAGCTTTCTTGTTTTTTTTTTTTTCATAGCTTGGGGAGGATAAAAAGTTTAAAGTAGGGGGATTTATAATT